>JAJHIY020000652.1:1482500-1515000 GCA_022114975.2 Lampris megalopsis | reverse complement strand
TAGAATAGAATAGAATGGAATAGAGCCGTTTTTGTAGTGACGTATTGACAGAACCATCGACAGCGTATGTGAACTGAAGGAGTCGTGTCTTTAGAAGGAACAGAAGGTCTGATTACAGAGGTTGCGTCCACTGGTGACGAAGTTGTCTGTTGGATGGGCCTGTTTGTGTGTGCAGGTCTGTGTGTGTGGACAAACACTCTGCACTCACGCATGAGCCTGGACTGTGTTCATGAACGTGTGCATGCATGCATGTTCTTCACGTGTGTTCCAAACGCGTGTTCCTTATGCGTGGTCCTCAAGCATGTTCTCCATGCGTGTTCCTCATGCGTGTTCCTCATGCATGTTCTTCATGCATGTTCTTCATATATGTTCTTCATACGTGTTCCTCATGCGTGTTCTCCATGCGTGTTCCTGATGCATGTTCCTCACGTGTGTTCTTGATGCATGTTCGTCATGCGTGTTCCTCATGTGTGTTCCTCATGCATGTTCTTCATACGTGTTCCTCATGCATGTTCTTCATGCGTGCTCCTCATGCGTGTTCTCCATTCGTGTTCCTGATGCATGTTCCTCACGTGTGTTCCTGATGCATGTTCCTCATGCGTGTTCGTCATGTGTGTTCCTCATGTGTTCGTCATTTGTGTTCCTCATGCGTGTTCCTCATGTGTTTGTCATGTGTGTTCCTCGTGTGTTCCTCATGCGTGTTCCTCATGTGTTCATCATGTGTGTTCCTCGTGTGTTCCTCATGCGTGTTCCTCATGTGTTCGTCATGTGTGTTCCTCGTGTGTTCCTCATGCGTGTTCATCATGTGTTCGTCATGTATGTTCCTCATGCGTGTTCCTCGTCTGTGTTCGTCGTGTGTGTTCCTCATGTGTGTTCCTCACGTGTTCGTCATGCGTGTTCCTCATGCGTGTTGCTCATTCGTGTTCGTCATGTGTGTTCGTCACGTGTGTTCCTCATGCTGATCCCAGCTGAGACTAGAGGGCATTATGGAAACACATGGAGACGGACAAGCAAACACACTGCCTGCAAACACGGACCAGAGAAAGAAGGCTTCACACAACAGACAGCAATAATAAAATGGAGTCTGGGTGCCAGAAACCTTACCCGAGACTAAAATCTGACACCGGAAGTCACGAGTAACACGTGAGAAATAAAAGCAGAGTAATTTGATTTGCACGTGGGCAGATGGAAGCCTGGGTCTCTTTAACGGGGGACCGAAACCGGTTCTGTCTCAGTTAGTTTGTCAATCCGCTCCGTTCAGTAGAACTACAGGGTCGGCAGCCAGCCTCAGCACCGCCGTCGCCATGGAAACAAAGACGTCAGCGCCTCCCTGATAATAACAATGCTAATTATAATATTAATAATAATGAATGTAAACTACTAATAAGACACGTTAGCCCCTAGCTAACGGGTCTGACCCTTTAGCCGAGCGGTTAGTGACAGACAGACACTAGCTAGCTAGCTAGCTAGCTAGCTTGATCGATCAATAGATAGAGATGGAGGGAATGGGAGCTGAAAGGATAACAGCATTCCAGCCATTTGCTAATGCAGTGTAACGATTTAATGCTGTTAGCTTTGTGGACAGCTGATGACTGACAGCAGAGTCTGGTATTAGCATTTTTAGCCTCTTCTGTTGTACGTTTAGTCGATAACCCCCCTCCCTCTCCTTCTCTCTCGCTCCCTCCTGTCTGTCTCTATCTCTGTTTCTGTCTTTCTTCCGGGTCCTTCTAAGCTACCAAATGTCTACCCATTAATGCTTCACTTCTTTTCTTTCTCAATCTGTCTTTTTCTTCTCTCTTTTCATCTCTGTCTGTGTTTTTACTGGTTGTTGATCCTGTTTTCTGAGCAACAGAGGAGGGATCTCTCTCCCAAGACAGACAACATGCAGTGGATGTTGTGTTTACACAATTTACACAACACAACATTGAAAGAGGATAACAGAATAATGACATTATAAAGTATATGAAGTCTATGACGGGGAGGATGCCAAGTAGTGTCCAGTTGCCACTGGGACAGCCTAGGACCTGAGCCACGTGACCACCATCACCATGTAGACCTGGCAGGACAGACTACACATGCACACAGGGAGACTCACATCACACCATTCACATACACATACACAGGAGAAGAGAAAGGAGAAGACATCATTCAGACAGAGAGAGAGAGAGAAAAGACATGTGAGAGAATAGAACAGTTTACAATAGTCAATAATCTATACTCTATAATCTCATCAGCAGAACAGTGCTTGGTGAATTCATCTGAGACAGAAACCGACCCGCCATGCAGTACAGCTCGTGAAGAACTAAATTTAAAGGCAACTAATTGTAAGCTAAGGAAAAAAGATGAGTTTTAAGATTGGATATAATGGACTCAACAGCCTCTGATTGTCTGATGGCATCAGGCAGGTTATTCCACAACACCGGAGCCCGATAGGAAAAGGCCCTGCTGCCAGCTGACTTCTTTTTAACTTTGGGTACACACAGGAGCCCTGTATTTTGAGAGGGAAGAGCTCGAGATGGAATGTATGGTTTGAAGAGATCAGTCAGGTAGGATGGGGCAAGCCCATTTAGGAATTTAAAAGTCAGCAGAAGCACCTTGAAGTCTGATCTAACATGGATAGGAAGCCAATGAAGGAAGGCATGAATTGGTGTAATGTGGTCAAGTTTTCTGGTTTTAATTAGACTTCTAGCTGCAGCATTCTGAACCATCTGAAGACTTTTAGCACTAGCATGTGGCAGACCTGAGAACACAACATTACAGTAATCAGGTCTGGATGAAACAAATACATGTATTAGAGTCTCTGCGTCAGCCATGGAGAGAAAAGACCGAATTTTAGTGATGTTACATAATTGAAAAAAAGGCAGTCTTGGTGATTTCTTTAATATTCTTATTAAAGGAAAGGCTGGGATCAAATGTAACACCAAGATTTTTTGGCTGTGACACTTTGTGAAATTACAAGAGTGTTTGAGTGTAACTGTTACTTGATCGGCATCCTAGGTTTATCTGAATTTAAAAGCAGGAAATTGACATCTAATTTTTCTCAGCAGCCAAGCAGGCCTCCAAATTAGTGATTTGAGTATGATCATCAGCCCTTATATGGATATACAGCGGAGTATCATCAGCATAGCAATGGAAACTTATTCCATGACTGTGTATAATTTGGCCAAGAGGTGAAATATAAAAAGGGAAAAGTAGAAGTCCAAGAACCAAGGCCTGAGGTACCATATTTAATATCAGAGAATTTCGATGTAATATTATTATAGCAGACACAATGTGTTCTTCCAGATAAGTAGAACTTCAGCCAAGAGAGAGCTAGGCAAAAGACACCAAAATTACAATTTATTCTGTCTAATAGTATACAGTGATCAGTGGTGTCAAATGCTGCACTGAGGTCCAGTAATAGAAGCACAGAGCTGGAGTCAGAGTCCATAGCAAGAAGAAGATCATTTACCACTCTGGTCAGAGCAGTTTCTGTGGAGTGACAGGCCCTGAAAGCTGATTGAAAAGGTTCCTATATATTATTTTCTTCTGTATGGGTCGAAATATGTTGATACACAACTCTCTCTAGTACTTTAGAAAAGAAGGGAATATCAGAGAGGGATCAATAGTTATTAAGAGACGCTGGATCGAGGTGCGGTTTCTTAAGTAGAGGTTTGACCACAGCTGTCTTAAAAATGCAGGGAACAGTTGAAGTAGTAAGTGATAAATTAACAATGTCTAGCATTGTAGGTCCCAGGAAAGGCCAGAGGTCTTTAAAACGTTTCGCTGGTAAAGGGTCAAGTAGGCAAGTAGTTGGTTTAGAAGCTGACAAAAGCTTAGTCAACATATCAAGAGAGATAGTCTCAAAAGCTGTAATAACAAGGACTCATTGTATAGATATGAATTTGGTAATACAGGATATGTAGGAGTAGCTGAAGTTGAAGAACAAATTATTTGTATGATGTCATCAAACTTATTGTAGAAGAAGTCTACAAACTCATGGGCCGTGAACGGTGAGCAGCTAATAAACGGCTGCTTTTTAGTAAATTTAGCTACAGTGTCAAAGAGAAATCGAGGATTGTGTTTATTAATATTGGTTAAGCAAGAGAGATTCGCTGCTTTCGCAGCAGATAAAGCATGGTTGTATTCCAGCAAACACTCATGTCAGTATAGGTAAAAAAATCTTCCAATTTTGATATTCATCACTTACGTTCCAGTCTCCTGCAGGCCCACTTAAGAGCACGTGTCCCATCGTTAAACCAGGGTGTCGGCCTCTTCGGTCACTTAGCTCTGGTAGTGAGAGGTGCAAATGAATTGAGGAGACTAGAGAGGGCCACATTTAAGTCACTAGTGAGATTTTCAACAGACTCTGTCTCTGCAGTGATAGGAGCCAACACCTCAGGCAGCTGGTGGCCAAATGCAGCTACAGTGGAGAGACCAATGTGGCAAGTGGCAATTATATCTGTGCCGACATTAACTGGACAGGAAAATTGTGCTTCAAATTTAATAAGGGAATGATCTGACCCAGTACATATGGTAGGCAGGATAGTCAGATCAGAAACAGCTATCCTTTAGATAAAGCTAAATCAAGGGGATTACCACTGCAGTGAGTTGACTCTTGAATGAACTGAGCGATCCCAAAAGTATCAACATCTGCCAGAAAGGCTTTACTGAGAGGATCTCCAGCCTTATTCGGATGAATACTGAAATCACCAAGAATTAGAAGCTCATCGGAATGAGTAAATTCTTCAAAAAAATTGTGCGCTAGACCCAGGACATCAATAGAGTATCACAGTATTGACTGAGCAGTCTGTTCGGTGCTGACGGACATGGACTTACAATAAGAGCCTGAAAATATTTGAGTTTAGTTTCAAGTTAAGAAGCTAACTTGAAAATAGACTTAAATATTAAGGCAACAACCCCGTCTTGTTTATTTGCCTGAGCTACATGGACATAAGTATAGTCAGGTGGGAAGCTTCGCCTAAGGGAAGGAAAACATTTGGCTTCAGCCATCTTTCGCATAACTCAATCATATCAAAACTATGTTCAAGAATCACATCATTTATTAGTAAGGCTTTGGTAGATGGTGATCTGATATTTATGAAACCAAATTTGAGCATCTTGTTGCAGTGATCAGTAGGCAGAGTTACCACTAGATGAACTATTATTTGGAATTAGCCACCTTGTATTATTTGTTGGCAAACTTGAAGACCTATGCTTTGGACCATGTGTGGTCACACTTCTTATAACAGACGATGTCTGGTTCTGAAGATTACCTGGTGCTTCATTGCACATTTCGCCAAAACCAGTGGTAGGAATGATTATCAGAGTACTGTGATTCACACATTTAGGAGAGGCTTGGGAGCAATGCAGCAGAGAAGGGAGATGGTCTCAATGTTATAGACCAGGCTGTCACTCTACTATACTATGAGAAATTCCCTGACGAGACACATTAACTAAACGAGCTGACTCCCCATCTGCACTAGATTTAAACCCAGCAGGCTCTCTAATCACCTGCGACCTGCTCAATTATAAGTCCCTAGTGTCAAACTGAACATAGACAGCTATCTACTATCTATATTACTAGACGAAAGAGCGGCGCCGTCCCCAGTGGGGTGAATGCCTCTGCTTTCAGCAGGTAAGGGCGGCCCCAGAAAGAAGGCCGGTTAACCACGAAACCGAATCCCTGCTCATTACAGTAACGAGCCAGCCAGCGGTTCATTAAGGTGGGCGTACTGTACATCTCATCATTACCCCTCATTTGGTTTGGCATATTTGGGCCATATTTGCTATCATACATGTAGGCCACGTCAGGCCCCACCATTTTGTCAGGGCCAGAAGAAGGCCATCAGTGCCGCATCACTGCATGAAGTGGCCCACATCCGGATGCTGTCTGGGACGAAGCCGAATCCCATGAAGGTGGAAGCCAAAACCCGGTCTTGTCTTTTTGATAAAAAAGTTTTACATAAAATTGTTTTTGGATCCCTACAGTGTCATGAGGATTTTCTCTTGTTTTGTTTTTTTTGTCAAGAATGCGTCGTGCTAGCTTACATAGCTTACATATTCCCTCACCATGTTATTCCACTGACCTAAGAAGTCGTTCAGTACATTTTGACTTCATTCTAATCTCATTCTTTGAAATGCTTCTAACTGGATTTTACTGTGTTGTGTTGTGTGTTTGTTGTGTGTTGTTTATCTGTAACCTGTTTGTGTTGATGCTGCAATCTTTAGCTGATCTCGCAGAATATTTTGTCTCTGCTGCAAAAACAGACTAGATAGATCGATAGATAGATAGACAGACAGACAGACAGACAGACAGATACATAGATAGACAGACACATAGATAGATAGATAGACAGACAGACAGACAGACAGACAGACAGACAGATAGATAGATAGATAGATAGATAGATAGATAGATAGATAGATAGATAGATAGATAGATAGATAGATAGATAGATAGATAGATAGATAGATAGATAGATAGATAGATAGATAGATAGATAGACAGACAGACAGACAGACAGACAGACAGACAGACAAACAGACACAGACCAATCGATCGATCGATCGATAGATAGATAGATAGATAGACAGACAGACAGACAGACAGACAGACAGACAGACAGACAGACAGACAGACAGATAGATAGATAGATAGATAGATAGATAGATAGATAGATAGATAGATAGATAGATAGATAGATAGATAGATAGATAGATAGATAGATAGATAAACAGACACAGACCGATCGATAGATAGATAGATAGATAGATAGATAGATAGATAGATAGATAGATAGATAGATAGACAGACAGACAGACAGACAGACAGACAGACAGACAAACAGACAGATAGATAGATAGATAGATAGATAGATAGATAGATAGATAGATAGATAGATAGATAGATAGATAGATAGATAGATAGATATATAGATAGATAGATAGATAGATAGATAGATAGATAGATAGATAGATAGATAGATAGATAGATAGATAGATAAACAGATAAACAGATAAACAGATAAACAGACACAGACCAATCGATCGATCGATCGATAGATAGATAGATAGACAGACAGACAGACAGACAGACAGACAGACAGACAGACAGACAGACAGATACATAGATAGACAGACAGACAGACAGACAGACAGACAGACAGACAGACAGATACATAGATAGATAGATAGATAGATAGATAGATAGATAGATAGATAGATAGATAGATAGATAGATAGATAGATAGATAGATAGATAGATAGATAGATAGATAGATAGATAGATAGATAGATAGATAGATAGACAAACAGACAGACAGACAGATAGACAGATAGATAGATAGATAGATAGATAGATAGATAGATAGATAGATAGATAGATAGATAGATAGATAGATAGATAGATAGATAGATAGATAGATAGATACATAGATAGATAGATAGATAGATAGATAGATAGATAGATAGATAGATAGATAGATAGATAGATAGATAGATAGATAGATAGATAAACAGATAAACAGACACAGACCAATCGATCGATCGATAGATAGATAGATAGATAGATAGACAGACAGACAGACAGACAGACAGACAGATACATAGATAGACAGACAGACAGACAGACAGACAGACAGACAGACAGACAGACAGACAGATACATAGATAGATAGATAGATAGATAGATAGATAGATAGATAGATAGATAGATAGATAGATAGATAGATAGATAGATAGACAAACAGACAGACAGACAGATAGATAGATAGATAGATAGATAGATAGATAGATAGATAGATAGATAGATAGATAGATAGATAGATAGATAGATAGATAGATAGATAGATAGATAGATAGATAGATAGATAAACAGACAGACCAATCGATCGATAGATCGATAGATAGATAGATAGATAGATAGATAGATAGATAGATAGATAGATAGATAGATAGATAGATAGATAGATAGATAGATAAACAGATAAACAGATAAACAGACACAGACCAATCGATCGATCAATAGATAGATAGATAGATAGACAGACAGACAGACAGATACATAGATAGACAGACAGACAGACAGACAGACAGACAGACAGACAGACAGACAGATACATAGATAGATAGATAGATAGATAGATAGATAGATAGATAGATAGATAGATAGATAGATAGATAGATAGATAGATAGATAGATAGATAGATAGATAGATAGATAAACAGACAGACCAATCGATCGATCGATCGATCGATAGATAGATAGATAGATAGATAGATAGATAGATAAACAGACACAGACCAATCGATCGATCGATCGATAGATAGATAGATAGATAGATAGATAGATAGATAGATAGATAGATAGATAGATAGATAGATAGATAGATAGATAGATAGATAGATAGACAGACAGACAGACAGACAGAGAGATAGATAGATAGATAGATAGATAGATAGATAGATAGATAGATAGATAGATAGATAGATAGATAGATAGATAGATAGATAGATAGATAGATAGATAGATAGATAGACGAAGAGATGGGAACTGTACTTTTATTTCCATGACAACAGTACTAAAGTGTCCTCTTCCCTCACAGGCCCAGTGCACGTGTCCCTCGTCATGACCAAAGAGGAGAACCTGGAGGCTCAGGAGAAGGAGAGACAAGACCGGGAAGAGCAGGAGGAGGGGAGGGTCCAGAGGGATGAAGAGGAGGCACTGACAGAGGAGGAAGTGGAAGAGGAAGAGGAAGGAGAGGAATATGAGTTAGAGGAAGAGAGAGAGGAGGATGATGATGAGGATAAAGCAGATGTAGAGGAGGAGGAAGAGGAGGACAAGGAAGAAAGGCAGGATGAAGAGGAGGAAGAAGCGGGAGCTCCAGAAGCCGGTCTGGACCAGGATGCTGAGGTGGATCAGGAGCCCGTGTCTGTTTCTGAGTACCAGAGTCCAATCCACGAGCCTCGCCGGAGACCTATGGTGCACCCGTCTGCCCAGGCACCCCTACCCAAAGACTACGGTAACTCAGACCACCTTAAATCAATCAAGCACATGTCATTTAACGTTGAGTCTATCAGGTGATTACCACTTATGATGTATCCATGATACTGAATAGCGCCACCCATCAAAACCACACTTTTTAAAGACTATGATAAGTCATGCCATCTTAATTAAATCGAATACTACCTTAAAGTTAACTGAAGATGGCCAAGGGGCTCTAAATCTGTCAAATCAACACTATGTAAAGGCGATGATAAGTTACGCCACCTGAATAAATCTAAAACCACCTTAAAGTTTACTGACGATGGCCCATACACCCTACCTCTCTGTCAGAATGACAAATTTAAGGTTACACCACCTTAAATAATCATTAAACCACCTCACTATAAGACCCGTGGTCAAGCCTTTGGTCCAACCACCACTCCCATAAAAAGAAACACCAAACGACCTTTGACCTATGACCCTGCTACTTATTTATCTTTTGGGTTGTGCCAGTGTGTGTCCTGTGTAGGTGGTGGTGAGGTGAGTGTGGGCTGAGCTTCATTCCAGATGAATGAGAGTCAGCGGGGCTGTTGTGTCAGAAATACACATAAAACCTGGTGGAACCTCAGTTTTACTTATTGATGTAGTACTATGTGTTGTACTTTCTGATGAAGTACTATCCGTTGGTAAAGGTCTTCTACCAGCTTGCTCTGTCATATCTACTGGTTAGACACAACGCCTTCACTTCTTCTTCACACTCAACACTACCTGCCTTCTTCTTCCTCATTTGGCTGCTATGATGAAGATGGACCCTCTCATTTTTCCTGGCAAAGTCCTACCAGACACCAGACTCCCGCACCACATACTGCTACAGTCTGCAGGATGTGGAGATTCGTGGATTAAGTGTTGTCTTAGGTACAATAGCAAAATAAAGTACCATATATATATATATATATATATATATATATATATATATATATATATATATATATATATATATATATATATGTAGTTTCCATGCAGACCATTTGGATGCTTGCTTGCCTGCTGGTTGTCCATCGTGTCCGATGGTGACCATCTTCTCCTATTTGTGAGTCCTTTGGTGGTTGAACAGTCCGATCCTGGATGCGCAGTTGCGGTTGCAGACCGGGCATGTAAAAGTGGTGCTGGGGGGGGGTAGCTTTGTGAGCATGCCTCTTCGCACGCTTTGCTACACGGTGTTGTGTGCACTGGTTTTCCTCAAACTTGACTCCCCGTGGGACGTGAGAGCGCCAGATGGTGCAGCAGGAGGCAAGTTCCTCCGAAGAAGAGGGGTTGATCCGGCGTCTTTTCAGTGTGGTCTTCATTTGGTCTTTGAACCGCTTCTGCTGGCCTAAATATATATTCGTTTCCATGCAGACCTTGAGGATGAAACACACACACACACACACACACACACACACACAAGCACAATGGAGCTGGCGAGCTCCGGTGTGTGTCTGATGAATACTAATGAGTCAGTCAGTTTAAGCAGGGAGACCGCAGGCCTGTTGCCAACACAGTCCATAAAGACCTGCACACTATATTGATTTACCTACTGTGAGTTATCCGGAGACCCATGAACCACACTGATTTAACTACATGACGTCACACACAGGTCATAAGCACCGAGGGGGATGAAATGTGCGTCCATCTTTAAAGGATTCAGGGAGGCGAGCGATGAATTAATCGAAGGTTCTTTGCCAGTTCTGCCCTCGTGTGTCTCATTAGTAAAGTATGTAGATATGATACTGATGACTAGAGGACAACATGTCTGGTAATTATTCTGGTCAGGTCCAGTCAGTCAGATGGAGGATGTGGGAATCATCAGTGCGGGGGTTTGCAGAGCGGCTCCGATCTGATGAGGCAGGAACATCTAGAATGATTCACCTTTTATACCTCCTCGCCTTGTTCCGTTCCTCTCGTTTTCTCACGTCTTCTCCTTTTCTTTTCCTTCTCTTTTATTCTGTAACCCCCCCCCTTCTCATTTGTCCTCTTTTTTTCTTTTGGTCCACGTCAAACTGTTATGAATTAAACAAATATTATGCAGCATTTTGACAGGAGGTGGAGCTGGAGGTGGCAGAGTTGACGATGCTAATGGGAGTGATGGAGAAGGACAGGATTAGGAACGAGTATATTAGAGGGACAGCTCAGGTTGGACGGTTTGGAGACAAAGCAAGAGAGGCAAGATTGAGATGGTTTGGACATGTGTGGAGGAGAGATGCTGGGTATATTGGGAGAAGGATGCTGAATATGGAGCTGCCAGGGAGGAGGAGAAGAGGAAGGCCAAAGAGGAGGTTTATGGATGTGGTGAGGGAAGACATGCAGGTGGCTGGTGTGACAGAGGAAGATGCAGAGGACAGGAAGAGACGGAAACAGATGATCCGCTGTGGCGCCCCCTAACGGGAGCAGCCGAAAGTAGTAGTAGTAGTAGTAGTAGCAGTTGTAGTAGGGGTAGTGGTAGTAGTAGTGGTAGTAGTAGTAGTAGTAATCGCACCACTAGTGATAGTAGTTGTAGTTGTAGTAGTCGTGGAAGTAGTAGTAGTAGCAGTGGTGGTAGTAGTTGTAGTAGTAGTAGTTGTAGTAACAGTAGTAGTGGTAGTAGTTGTAGTTGTAGTAGTAGTGGTTGTGGTTGTAGTAGTAGTAGTAGTGATGGTGGTGGTAGTAGTAGAAGTAGTAGTAGTGGTTGTAGTCATAGTAGTCGTGGTAATAGTAGTGGTAGCAGTAGTGGTAGTAGTAGTAGTAGTAGCAATGGCGGTAGTAGTAGTAGTAGCAGTTGTAGTCGGGGTAGTAGTGATAGTAGTGGTAGTAGCAATGGTAGTAGTAGTAATAGCAGCACTAGTGATAGCAGTTGTAGTCGTAGTAGTCGTGGTAGTAGTAGTGGTAGCAGTAGTGGTAGTAGTTGTAGTAGTAGTAGTAGTAGCAGTGGTGGTAGTGGTAGTCGTAGTAGTGGTGGTAGTGATAGTAGTGGTAGTTGCAGTAGTAGTAGTAGTAGTAGTGGTGGTGGTAGTAGTAGTAGTGGTAGTGGTGGTGGTGGTGATAGTAGTAGTAGTAGTTGCAGAGTTTGAGCTATCACCAAAAAGTTAGGTGGAGTGTGTCCATTAATTTTGTTATCACCATCAGAGGTGAGACCAAGTCTTTGTTTCTACGTCCAAAGTCTCAAATCTTGGCGCGCATGTCCCAAGTCAAGTCCTAAGTCCTAAAACAGTAGAGTCTTCATCACATTTAATGCTGCTTCAAACGTTTAGCATCAGAGACATAGTTGATATACTACATTAATGCAGATCATGAACGCTTTTTAAAATTCTTAAACATCATGGATAGATCCAAAGCGGATGTGTCATTATGCAAATGAAGAGTTGATCGGCTGCACACTTTTTAAAAGCATCTTTGGGCTCGGAGAAGGTACCAAGTCCAGGTCCAGTCAGGAGTCATTGTCATTCTCTCAAAGGAACTTATGCCAGGCAGTCCTGTCAAGAAGGAAGGTTCAGTTTTCACTTCAATAACGCACAACAAGAACACAACAAGTACAACAAGAACACAGCAAGTACAACAAGAACACAGCAAGTACAACAAGAACACAGCAAGTACAACAAGAACACAGCTTTCACTTCAGTAACGCTCAATAAGAACACAAGTAAAACAAGAGCACAGCAAGTACAACAAGAACACAGCAAGTACAACAAGAACACAGCTTTCACTTCAGTAACGCTCAATAAGAACACAACAAGTAAAACAAGAACACAGCAAGTACAACAAGAACACAACAAGTACAACAAGAACACAGCTTTCACTTCAGTAACGCTCAATAAGAACACAACAAGTAAAACAAGAGCACAGCAAGTACAACAAGAACACAGCAAGTACAACAAGAACACAGCAAGTACAACAAGAACACAGCAAGAACAGCAAGAACACAGCAAGTACAACAAGAACACAGCAAGTACAACAAGAACACAACAAGTACAACAAGAACACAGCAAGTATAACAAGAACACAGCAAGTACAACAAGAACACAACAAGTACAACCAGTACACAGCAAGTACAACAAGAACACAGCAAGTACAACAAGAACACAACAAGTACTACAACATGAACACAGCAAGTACAACAAGAACACAACAAGTACTACAACATGAACACAGCCACGTCTCTTTGGTACACCAGGTTTGTGGTCACCTGTCTCGATGCCTATGTCCACTGAGTCTCCTGTCTCTCTGTCTCTCTGTCTGTCTCTGTCTCTCTGTCTCTCTAGCCTTCACTTTCTTCGACCCTAATGACCCAGCGTGTCTGGAGATCCTGATGGACCCGCGGACCACCATACCAGAGCTGTTTGCCATCGTGCGTCAGTGGGTGCCGCAGGTGCAGCACAAAATAGACGTTATAGGAAATGAGGTAAGAGCTGCAGGTACACACACACAAACTCATATACACAAACACACATACATGAACAAAAATGAATACACACAAACACACATGCATAAACCAAAATAAATACACACAAACACGTGCACACCAACAGACAACCACGCACAAAAACTACCTAAACAAACACCAACGCACTCCCATATGTATAAATAGCGTGATCCTCCCACGCGCTGCCTCCCCCTGGTGAAACTCCTCACTGTCAGGTGAGAAGAAGCGGCTGGTGACTCCTCATGTATGGGAGGAGGCATGTGGTAGTCTGCAGCCCGCGTGTTGTGTTACTTCATGGTAATGGTAGTGTGTTGTATTACTTCATGGTAATGGCAGTGTGTTGTGTTACTTCACGGTAATGGTAGTGTGTAGTGTTACTTCATGGTAATGGTAGTGTGTTGTGTTACTTCATGGTAATGGTAGTGTGTTGTGTTACTTCATGGTAATGGTAGTGTGTTGTGTTACTTCATGGTAATGGCAGTGTGTTGTGTTACTTCACGGTAATGGTAGTGTGTAGTGTTACTTCATGGTAATGGTAGTGTGTGGTGTTACTTCATGGTAATGGTAGTGTGTTGTGTTTCTTCACGGTAATGGTAGTGTGTTGTATTGCTTCCTGGTAATGGTTGTGGGTTCGAGCCCCGGGGTAGTCCAGCCTTGGTGGGTGGTCCCGGGTCGTCCTGTGTGTGGAGTTTGCGTGTTCTCCCCGGCTCTGCGTGGGTTTCCTCTCACAGCCCAAAGACGTGGAGGTCAGATGACTCGGGCGTACTAGATTATCCCTAGGCGGCCTGTCCAGGGTGTCTCTCCGCCTGCCCCCCAGTGGCTGCTGGGACAGGCTGCAGCATCCCCACCACCCCGAGAGCAGGAGGAGCGGTTTGGATAATGGATGGATGGATGGATGGATGGATGGATGGATGGATGGATGGATGGATGGATGGATGGCTGTGAGGATGTGGCCATTCCGCTGGTGAGGACGCATCACGCTTAACAGACAAGATGGGCGCCTGGGCTCACGGGCAGCTCACTACACTGCAGCTGCTCTTCCATCTACCGTCGCCCTTGGGCAAGGCAGTCACATGACTGAACAATATAAAGTACTACACACCCACATCCACTCCCGTCACTCAGCTGCGTGTTGTTCCATGATGCTGACTCAAGAGTGTGTGTTTGTGTGTGTGTGTGTGTGTGTGTGTGTGTGTTTTACTGGCACTGTGCCTGACTTCAAAATCAGTTAGTGTCCTTTGTTGTGGTGACCCACATTCAGTTCTCTGGAGTATCACTCACACACACACACACACACACACACACACACACACACACACACACACACACACACACACACACACACACTCAGATGATGAAGAGGAGGGAGATCGGACTGAGCAGCGTGGAGCATCTCCATCACGAGGCCTGAATAAAAACACTCGTTTGGATTCCAGTTTGAATCTTAAAGACACATTTACATGTTGTCCTCTTCTCACTTCTTCTGCTCTGTCCTCGTCTGAGACAGACAGAGAGGCAGACAGACAGGCGGACAGAGAGAGGTATAGAGAGAGAGACAGGGAGAGAGACAGAGAAAGAGAGACAGACAGGCAGACAGGCAGGCAGGCAGACAGACAGACAGACAGGTGGACAGAGAGTGAGATATAGAGAGAGACAGACAGACAGAGCCAGACAGACAGAGAGACAGGTAGACAGAGAGAGAGATATAGAGAGAGACAGACAGACAGACAGAGACAGACAGACAGAGAAAGAGAGACAGGCAGGCAGGCAGGCAGACAGACATAGACAGAGAGAGAGACAGACAGACAGACAGAGAAAGAGAGAGACAGACAGACAGTCAGACAGAGAAAGAGAGAGACAGACAGTCAGACAGTTAGACAGAGAGAGAGACAGACAGACAGACAGACAGAGAGAGAGACAGACAGACAGACAGACATAGAGAGGGAGAGAGACAGACAGACAGACAGACAGACAGAGAGACAGACAGACAGACATAGAGAGGGAGAGAGACAGAGAGACAGATACATAGAGAGAGAGACAGAGACAGAGAGACAGAGACAGAGACAGAGAGAGAGACAGATACATAGAGAGAGAGAGAGAGAGAGAGAGAGAGAGAGAGGGAGAGAGAGACCAGCGGTATCAGAAATGTCTCAGGCAAAAGGTGACTTCAGGTTTGGCGCTGGACGGTCAGCAGACTGAAGCGTCCAGCTCAGAGGAGAAGGTTCTATCCTCTCCTTCTTCATGTCTGCAGTGGAAACACAGTCAGGCTGCTGTGGGGTCATGATCAGGGCGCCATGTTGAAACGTTGCTATGGTGGCTGATGCTGAAGAGAAAGTTCTGTCCATCCATCATCCAAACCGCTCCTCCTGCTCTCAGGGTGGTGGGGATGCTGGAGCCTGTCCCAGCAGTCACTGGGCGGCAGGCGGGGAGACACCCTGGACAGACAGGCCGCCAGGCCATCACAGGGCTTGTTCCCAAAGAGTGTTAGAATAACTCCGTTAATATTTCTGCTTCAGATTTAATTCATGTAAACACACTTGTTTCTACTTTACTTAAGGTCCCATGAAATGAAAAGGTAGTGTAACGATCACGGACGACGAGACTCGCTAGCCCTTGGCTAACGGGCTAACGACCCTAAAGTCGACTGGTTAGCGCAGTCGCCCGTGGTGCAGGCAACACGGGTTTGCATCCCAGCTGCCCCCTGAATTCGCTACAATGGTGTCAGAAATGGGATGGTGAGACCATGAGGCATGAGGCTGTGAGGTGTGAGGCTGTGAGGCCGTGACGTGTGAGGCATGAGGCCGTGAGGCGTGAGGCCATGAGGTCGTGAGGCGTGAGGCCACGAGGTGTGAGCTGTGAGGTTGTGAGGCATGAGGCCATGAGGCGTGAGGCCATGAGGTCGTGAGGCGTGAGGCCACGAGGTGTGAGCTGTGAGGTTGTGAGGCATGAGGCCATGAGGTGTGAGGCCGTGAGGCGTGAGGTGTGAGGCCGTGAGGCGTGAGGCGTGAGGCGTGAGGCGTGAGGCGTGAGGCGTGAGGCCATGAGGGAGCTGGTATGCCCCGCACTTCCCAAAGGAGGGGGGAGTGTAACAATCATGAACGACTAGACTGGCTAGCCCGGTGGCTAGTGGGTCGGACCCTTTAGCTGACAGGTCAGCGCAGTCGCCCGTGGTTGCGGCTGACCCGGGTTCACGTCCCGGCTGCAGTGGTTCCCGGCTGCCCCCTGAATTGGCTACAATAGTTTTACTCTTGTTCCATCGTTTATCTGCACCGCCCTTACACAAAAACCACATGACTGTCACGTGAGGAGCATCTCCCGTGAGAAGCTCCACCAGGTTAGACCTGGTTAAACCTGGTGTGGATGTGGACCAGCAGTGCCCTGCATTTGGGAAACATGAGGTTTTGGGACTTTTTCATGTTAACGTGCACAGCATCACGTGTACCACATGTGATAACATGACCACATGTCCACATGACCATGTGCTCCACACCAGAAGCACATGGAATCTCTCATGTTTATTTCTGTAATGTGTGTCTGGGGAAATTCCCAAGAAAACGTGCTCACTTCGTGTCCAGGAATGATGACGAATCCAACATCCTTTTCCAGAAGTTTCACCACAAGTTTCACCACATTTCAAATGAAAATACTGGCTGTGATCAGATGTCTGCTTATAAACTTGTTAAGTAACTCTAATCATGAGAGCATCAATACTCCATCATAAGAGCTCCTCGAGGTGTACCTCCTCTTCTCCGGGTCTCCGACATAGAGACCAACCAGCTGAGGAGTTAGCACTCAATTACAGTAGAGAACTGGTTTTGAATCACTGCAACCACGAGAGGTCCTCCATCATACAGTCATTACTGTGCACAAACATTAATATTTATTGATGTACTCTTAGACCCCCCCCCGGTTCAGGGGTGGTCATTCCCTCTTCACATAGATGGCCTCAGACTCTCCGTTCAAACCAGCGTTCCTGCCTATCAAGGATGTGGGAACCAGCCAAGAGCAGTGTCCTTAATGCCCACATAGTCTCCCAGGCGATTTAAAAGGCTGCCATGATCCATCGTATCAAAAGCGGGACTCAAGTCTAGCAGGATTAAAACCGAAGAAACACCAGAGTCAGCGGCGAGCAGCGAGGCGTTGGTAGCTTGTTTTTTAACAGCAATTTTTTATTGGAGATTTGGGTATAAATACAGTATCCAAAAAACCCCCAAATAACTCAACATTTTATATTTTCAGAAGAAATACAAACCAGACGGAACAACAGATGAACCCCTCGTGCGTTAGGAGTATGGGAAAATAAAATGACAGGACCATATCTCAGTCTCATCTGTTCATGACCGGTTCATGGGTTTACATCGATTAAGACTCATGAGCACTAAACAATGAACATTTATAAAATACATGTAAAAAGTAAGCAAGCCGGACAAAGTTGCAAGGGTATAGATGAATAATGACACATTCAGCATAGTTTGGATAGAATTAGAACAAATCTCAAATAGGGTTGGGGGGTTGGGGTTAGGGTTAGGGTTAGGGGGTTGAGGGTTGGGGTTAGGGTTAGGGTTAGGGGGTTGGGGTTAGGGTTAGGGTTAGGGGTTAGGGTTAGGGTAAATAGTAAAAACGTTATTTAAATCCCCTCAAAGTATATTTAATTGTCTCTCAGGTTAAATATGGCATGATATATTTTAACCAGCCAGAATGTGATGGTGGCGAGGGAGACTTCCAGCATAAAAGAATCATTCGGCGAGCCAGGAGAGATATGAATGCAACAATATCACTTTGTTTAGTGTTCACAGATAAAACCAAATTATTTGTTGGTACTCAAAAGATGGCGATTTGTGGATTTGGTTCAGTGGGGACTCCTAAGACATCTGAACGGGTGTTGAAAACCAAAGACCAGTAACTCTGAAGTGCAGAGCCTGACCAGAACATATGGGTCAGATCTGCGGGTCAGTGAGAGCAACGGCCACACTGTGGATCAATATTGTGGACAATATCTCAGCTAGCTTGGATTTACTGAAGTGGATTCTATGTGAAACCTTTAACTGAATGAGTCTCAGGCTGGCACATGATGAGGAGGAGTTGACCCATTTTAACGCTCCCTCCCAGTAGTCATCTGTCAGCTCAGTATCTAGTTCCTCCTGCCAGTGTGCTCTGGGTTTCTGAGTTGAATGATTTTCTAAGCTAAAGAGGTTCTCATACAAGAATGATATTAGCCCTTCTTGAGCAGGGAGGTTAGAGTTTAACACATTTACACACACACACACACACACACACACACACACACACACACACACACACACACACACACACACACACACGTGATAATGACAATGGTAACAAAATCTCATGTAATGCAAATAGAAATAAAATTAAATAAATGTTGTGTGTAGTCTACATTTTCCCTCACAAATCAAGCTAGCCATCATTTCTTTTGTTTTCATATAAACCAAAGAAGTCGTTTCACAATGTAGGTCAATCCATCGATGTAGGAGAGGTGCGCCTGTAGCAGCCGAGCATAACGTCGCCTCCATGTCTGACATGACTAAAACAAGTGGCCAGTAAAGCAGAACATCAAAACTTTAATTTTAACTGTAGATTTAATTCACCGATACCTCAAGATCATCTTGATAACAACATGCTGAGTGATACTCATATATATTGATATTTATGACATCCTACATTTTGTCCTCTTTCCTCCCTCTCTTCCAGATCCTGAAGCGTGGTTGCCATGTCAACGACAGGGATGGTTTGACTGACATGACTCTGCTCCACTACAGCTGCAAGGCAGGCGCTCACGGCGTCGGTAAGTCAGTGGGTGACCAAGCTAGGGAACCATCTAATGAGTTAGTACTGAGCTAGTTGGATGGGTGGGGTGGTTGGTAGGTCAGTTTGTTTGTCAGTTAACTTGTTGTAAAGCTCATGGACTTGCTAAGTCTTAGAGGTAGAGGATTTGTCAGCTAGCTAGATCTGTTGCTAGTTGTAGCTAGCAAGCCAATGCAGTACATGCTCTCTCTCTCTCTCTCTCTCTCTCTCTCTCTCTCTCTATATATATATATATATGTGTGTGTGTGTGTGTGTGTGTGTGTGTGTGTGTGCGTGTGTGTGTGTGTGTGTGTGTGCGTGTGTGTGTGTGTGCGCGCGCGCGCGTGTGTGCAGGTGACCCGTCCGCAGCGCTGCGTCTGACCAGCCAGCTGATCTCTCTGGGAGCTGACGTGAGTCTGAGGAGCCGCTGGACCAACATGAACGCCCTGCACTACGCCGCCTACTTCGATGTCCCGGAACTCATCAGAGTACTGCTGAAGTCCGCCAAACCCAGAGGTGCAACACACACACACACACACACACACACACATATATATATATATATATATATATATATATATATATAAAAATTGTGGGCGTAATATGTACAACTTGTAACTTTTCCCCCGTGTGCCGGGAGGTGCAGGTGAGAGTGTGTGGACAGTTGTGTGCGTGTTGTTGTCATTCATCCCTGGTAAATCTTGCAGGCATCGCGAAAAATATGCCATCGTCAACAGCGCCCGCCAACAAACAGGAAACTGGTATGACCGCTGCAGTAGAAACCGGAAGTGAGCGGACTACAGTTACGCGCAGAGCCGATCGCGTTCTCTGTTTGAATTGACGACCTGTTGTCGAGTTCATGTCGTTATGCGCTTTGGTGTGTGTGTGTGTGTGGGGGGGGGTAACGTTACGGAGTGAGTTTAGTAACTAAGGTTACGGCATGCTTTTCTTACCATCCGAGCGGGTTTTACTGCACCTGGCGTAACTCCGCCATGCCATGCTGCTCTTGTGTGTGCGCTTCGGCAGAGTGCAGGCTGCGTCAGAAGCGCGCATGTTGCGCAGTGGGCTTTTTTTTTAATCGGCTGGCTGATCAAAATTCCTACGATAATGATAAAATGAAAAATGACGAATATCTAAGCCGATAATCGGCCGTACCGATATTCGGCCGTACCGATAATCGGCCGTACCGATAATCGGCCGTACCGATAATCGGCCGATCCCTGATATACACACACACTGGTGATGTGCAGGGCAGGATTTTCTTTAATACCCTCACCCACCCGACTTGTTATGAGAGCCAATCCGCACCGCCCACCCGCTAAAATATGCGTTAATTAGCCACCTGAACCCAGCCCGACCTGCAGACCTCCAGATAGTCTCATTCGTGGACCCACTTTCAGTGCATTATATTGGGAGGCGTGGCCTTTTACTGTTTAACCAGTGCTGGCTATTTTATTCCTCTCCACTTTTTGGTTCGGATTTATTTCTGTGTTTTACATTTCTTCTCCTCGTGTTCTGTGTTTCTTATTTAATGTCTTGTCGTGCCT
The DNA here is from genome assembly GCA_022114975.2 of Lampris megalopsis. Taxonomy (NCBI): domain Eukaryota; kingdom Metazoa; phylum Chordata; class Actinopteri; order Lampriformes; family Lampridae; genus Lampris; species Lampris megalopsis. The sequence goes on along the minus strand of JAJHIY020000652.1, from coordinate 1,494,248 downwards.
TCTCTGGAGCACTTTGAATTGTGTGTCTATGAAGTGTCCTGCACAAATAAACCCGCCTTGTGTCGCGTTGCCTCCACAGTGCTGAACTCCACCTGCAATGACTTCCAGCACGGTACCGCTCTCCACATCGCAGCCTCGAACCTGTGTCTGGGCTCCGTCAAATGTCTGCTGGAGCACGGAGCCAACCCCACCGTCAGAGTGAGAACGCCGTGCTCCTCCTCTCTGCTCCTTTTTACTCCTCTGCTCTGCTCCTCCTATCTGCTCCCCCAGCCTGACTCCATTTTGATCTTCAGAACACAATGTCGTATATTTAATCAGCTTTAAATGAAAACCGACCAAAACCAATGTTGCCAAAGCACCCAAATACAAACCAGCCAGATGTTCAGCGTTCAAGTTCCAGTGTACCAGATTCTTCTGCTCACACTTCGCCCCAAACATATTGTAACGATCACGTATCACCTAAACATATTGTAACGATCACGTACCAGCTAAACATATTGTAACGATCATGAGTAGACTCGCTAGCCCGTTGGCTAACGGATTGGACCCTTGGGTTAACTGGTTAGCGCAGTCGCCCCGGGTGTGTCTTTGTGGGTTTCCGCCAGGTGCTCCGGTTTCCTCCCACAGTCCCAAGACATGCAGGTCAGGTGAATCGGCCATATTAAATTGTCCCTAGGTGTGACTGTGTGTGTGTGTGTATTGGCCCTGTGATGGCCTGGCGGCCGGTCCAGGGTGTCTCCCCGCCTGCTGTCCAGTGACTGCTGGGATGGGCTCCAGCCTCCCCACGACCCTGAGAGCAGGATAAGCGGTTGGGATAACGGCTGGCTGGATGGATTATTAATGACAATACAAGTTTTCTCAGTTAAGACAGGCAGACTCATGCATTTACATGAAGCTGGTTTTGAGGGAGGGGCTGTGGGCCGGGTGGTGGATTTTTGTGGCTGTGTTCCTTTAAAATCCAGCTCGATCTTGCTCATTTCGCCAAAGTTAGATATCATAGCTTTAAAAAGCAGTGGAGCGTTGGGTGACATGACACACCCTACGAATGAAAACAAAGGGGGGAAAAAATTCTCTCACCCACCTCACCTTCCTCCCTCCCTTCAGAACGATAAGGGCCATGGGCCTGCTGAGGTGGTCCCCGACCCCATGGACATGAGTCTGGACAAGGCGGAGGCGGCCATGGTGGCCAAAGAGCTCAAACAGTTGCTGCTGGATGCTGTCCCTCTGAGCTGTAACCTCCCACGGGCCACCCTGCCCAACTACGACAACATACCAGGGAACCTCATGTTGTCCTCCCTGGGACTGCGGCTGGGAGACCGCGTGATGCTGGACGACATGAAGGTAGGGGCAAAACAACACAGTTATGGCTGTCGCTGGTGGCAACAGGAATTTGTCTAGTGTGGAGTAATTTAAGACGTTTTTCTGTTTTCAATCTAACGTACAAGTTGGAATTAAGTTTACCACACTGGGAGGCATGCCGATTAAAACATACCAGTATTACACATCCGGGTAGTGTAGCGGTCTGTTCCGTTGCCGACCAACACAGGGATCGCCGGTTCGAATCCCCGTTGTACCTCCGGCTTGGTCGGGCGTCCCTGCAGACACAGTTGGCCGTGTCTGTGGGTGGGGAGCCGGATGTGGGTGGGTATGTGTCCTGGTCACTGCACTAGCGCCTCCTCTGGTTGGTCGGGGCGCCTGTTTGGGGGCGAAGGGGGAATAGCGTAATCCTCCCACGTGCTACGCCCCCTGGTGAAACTCCTCACTGTCAGGTGAAAAGAAGCGGCTGGTGACTCCACATGTATGGGAGGAGGCATGTGGTAGTCTGCAGCCCTCCCCGGATCAGCAGAGGGGGCAGAGCAGAGACCGGGACGGCTCGGAAGAGTGGGGTAATTGGCCAAGTACAATTGGGAGAATGGGGGGGGCACACCCTCCAGCCAATCAGAGACCAGTATTCTCTGTGACCATGGTATCACTGATTTTAATGTCCCGCCCCCATCTAGGCTGTGATTGGCGGGTTCACAAAGAGTAACTTTTGATGTACAAAGCACCTTTTCTTTTTAGGGAGTTGCTCCTTATCCGATGCGAGGGTCTAAGGACGGGATGTGGCGTTGCTGTAAAGCCCACTGAGACAAATGTGTAATTTGTGATACTGGGCTATACAAATAAAATTGACTTGACTGCCTCTGCCTCCTTTGGGTACACAAAGAGAACTACATGTGGCCCTAATCCCCTCCTATGCAAACAGAGCTGCAGGCTAACTACAGCGAGCTTCTGTTAGGGGCAACCTGTGGGTTTTTGTTGTTTCTATGTTCTTAAGGGGGATCTGAACGGTTTGTTCTCACTGTGTAGTTACGTGGAGACCAGAACAGTGAGGACCGCTCGCCTGAAAACCACCACAGACAGGTTGGTGGACTGGTCGCCCATGATGACGTAGACTCACTATGTTGTGAGCATCTGGCCTGCTCACATGTATATTTTATCATACACGGTCAATCAAAAATCTATAGTTTTCAGTCAGTCTGAAGGCCTCCTTGCCAACTACCCTGGTTCAGGCTAATGAGGTTTTTGATCATTTCAGTGATTTTCCCTCTCTGGTGGGTCGAACCTTTCACTCTGAAAATCTATTCAGACGGAAGATGACAACTGTGCTACAACACAAAGCACATCTGATGTCCCACTTACCTCACTTTTATGTTGATCAATTAAAGGAACAGTTTGAATTTTTAAAAATCTCTCTATTTTATCTTCGTCATACATTTAGTCCATACCCAGATAGCATCCGGATGTGGGCCACTTCAGGCAATGATGTGGTACTGATGGCCTTCTTCTGGCCCTGACAAAATGGGCCTGAAGTGGCCCACATGTATAATAGCAAATATGGCCCCAAATATGCCAAATCAAATGTGGGCCCTTTTTGGCAAAGATGATCTGGATGTGACCCTGAAGTGGCCCATGTGGTAAATGGTGAATATGGCCCAAATATCACAAAACAAACATGGGCCACCTCTGGCAAATATGTGGCATTGCTATGACTTGGTTCTGGCCCAGATCTGGCAAACAAGAGCGGACCACCCAAGTGCCCTCATTCCACGCGGTATGTGGGCCGGATGAAAGTGTCGGGTATGGGACGGGTCCAGGCCACAGCAATTTTGCTATCTGGGTAAGGTAGGTTTCATTTTCACAGTCAGTCATCCATCCTTTTCTTTATACCGGACACACGGCTCCAGCTTGTCATCTATAGTTCACTGTAATCACTGTAAAATAACACTCCTCGGTTCAGACAAAGCTAACATTCTGCTACAGCAGTCTGTTATACTGAATTCAGGGGTTCATTTTCTAAATTCACAGTCAGTTATGGTGGTTTCATAGCATGTCACTCCCTACAGCATGGCCGACAAGGGCCTACAAGAGATTAGCAGCAGGAGCCGCTCCACCATGGCACCGCAAAGCAGAGAATTTAACAATAAAAAACTAAAGCACATTTTTAAAATTGCCTCTTAATTTCAGTATGATGGCCACTGTGGCATCATGTTAGCTTTGTCTGAACCATGGAGTGCTTTCCTCGCGCTGAGTGTTTTACACTAAGTTCCTACTGTCACAAAAATCCTGGGCAGTTCGTAAATTTAAAAATAAACATTCCAGGCTATAGAAATTTAATGGTAAATGATGGCTCTCTAGAAGCTTTGGAAAAGTCATGCAAACCGAATCATCAGCTGTTAAAGAAAGATTGATTGACCAAGTAAAAACAAAGTAACAGCGGGCTGAACCACTGCAGCAGCGTTTCAACATTTCTGCTAGGTGTGTGTGCTTAACCGTTTGTCACAGTATGCTAACATGTGCCTCTGCAGGCTAACTTTAATGTCAGCTAGCTAGCTAGCTTGTGAAACACTACCGTTTCAACAACCAGTTGCTTCAAATGGATAAAATATGACTTGTAACAGTTACTGAGTAAAATGTCTCATATAATACAGCATTTGAAATATAGACTGACTTTAACATCATCTAAAGTTTTAAAACAGCTTCTCAGTGACAATAAATAGATTCTTTTGAACATGGAAGTTAAGTTAAATGTTACGGAGAAGTCACGGGAAAGTCACTAAAAACCACGGGTGAAAAAGTGTATCAACTTTGTACACGTGGTGAATATAAAATACGAATAGACTCTAAGAATCCTGAACGACTCCTTTCAGTGAAATTCACAACAAAAAAACCCCCAAAACCTCATCAAGTTCCTCGGATCAGGACCAATCTGAACCAATCAATCAATGAATCCAATAGATTAGTATGGTATATTTTCCAAACCCCCGGGAAAGACTGGAGAATCCAGTAGAAACAACTGTAGAGCCAAAGACTGTAGCAGAACATGTTCGGTTTGCAAGACTGAGTCCACGTTGCCGTGTGTCAGGTCCCACAAGATGACGCCCGGTATGGTGAACATCTTGCACCAGAGCTCACCACACCTTACTCTTTACCACTTTATTCTTTGGCTGATCTTCCACTTGTGTTTCTTTTGTCATTCTACAGATTTACATGCGTTTACTTTATGTGTTAGTCTTTTTTCAAGTAAGCGTTTCGAGGACCGTGTGACTGCTTCAGATGAGGAATAAACTAAAAACCTCGATGTGCTGCACCTTCCCTTCCCTGCACCTAACCTTACTGACCTTTATTACACCCGCCCGGCGGACCCCATCACATTTGACACATGCCCACCCGCCTGCCTCTAATGCCTCTGGCTTCCTGTGTGATGGCACCGTCTTCAGTTGTGTGTCATGCCTGATGACACACAACTTCACCTTTAACTGCAAGCCCGTGTCTGGAAGGTTTATTGTGGACGTTTGTAACGACCGTCTGGGTTTCCTTCACGACACAACTCATTTCTTTATTTGTTGTTTAGAGAGCACAACGCCATTCCACTCACTCGCTCTCTCTTTCTCTCCTTTCTTCTCTCTCTCGCTCCCTCTCCTTCTCTCTTCCTATCTCTCTCTCCTTCTCTCTTCCTATCTCTCTCTCTCTTGCTCTCTCCCTCCTTTCTTCTCTCTCGCTCTCGCTCCTTCTCTCTTTCTTCGGTCTTTCTCTCTGTCTCTCCTTTATTCTCTTCCTATCTCTCTCTCCTTCTCTCTCCTTTCCTCTCTCTCTCGCTCCCTCTCTCTGTCTCTCTCTCCTTCTTTCTTCTCTCTCCTTCTCTCTTCCTATCTCTCTCTCTCTCTCTCTCTCTCCTTCTCTCTTCCTATCTCTCTCTCTCTCTCTCTCCTTTCTTCTCTCTCTCTCTCTCTCCTTCTCTCTTCCTATCTCTCTCTCTCTCCTTCTCTCTTCCTATCTCTCTCACTCATGCTCTCTCTCTCCTTTCTTCTCTCTCTCGCTCCCTCTCTCTGTCTCTCTCTCCTTCTTTCTTCTCTCTCCTTCTCTCTTCCTATCTCTCGCTCACACTCTCTCTCTCCTTCTCTCTTTCTTCGGTCTTTCTCTCTGTCTCTCCTTTATTCTCTTCCTATCTCTCTCTCCTTCTCTCTCCTTTCTTCTCTCTCTCGCTCCCTCTCTCTGTCTCTCTCTCCTTCTTTCTTCTCTCTCCTCTCTTCCTATCTCTCGCTCGCTCTCTCTCCTTCTCTCTCCTTTCTGCTCTCTCTCACTCCCTCTCTCTGTCTCTCTCTCCTTCTTTCTTCTCTCTCTTCTCTCTCTGTCTCTCTCTGCTTCTTCCTTCTCTCTTCCTCTCCATTTCACCTCCTCCTCTCCATGTGTCACTCACTTACTTGCCCTTCCTGCTTCTCTTTTCTTAAAAATCGCTTTCTCCCCTCTTACTCTCTGTCTTTTTATCTCATCTTTCCCCAAACTCCTCACATCCTCCCCCTCCCTCTCTCTTTCCCTTACTCTCTCTCACCCTCCCTTCTACAATTTCTTCTAAAACCTCTCTCGCTCTCTCTCTCACTTATTTCTTCTTCTGTCCCTCGCACCATTTCCCTTTTCTCCATCAATCTCTCTCATCCTTGTCTCTTTCCCCCTGTCTTTGGCTCTGTACATCTTTCCTCATTTCTCCCTGTCTGTCTCTCCCTCCCTCCTTCCTACCGCCCCTCTCTCATCCTCTTCGCACTCTTTCATGCTGCTATATCTCCTACCCCCCTCCATCTATCTCCCTGTCTGTCTCTCTCTCTCCCCCCCTCTGGTTCCCTGTTTGTCTCTTATGTCTCCCTCCTTTCCACCGCCTCTCCCTCACATTTTCTCTGTCTGTCTGTCTGTCTGTCTGTCTGTCTGTCTTCCTGTCTGTCTGTCTGTCTGTCTGTCTCAGACTGGTACTCTCAGGTTCTGTGGCACCACAGAGTTTGCCAGTGGCCAGTGGGTCGGTGTGGAGCTGGACGAGCCGGAGGGAAAGAATGATGGCAGTGTCGGGGGCGTCCGCTACTTCATCTGCCCCCCTAAACTAGGTAACCGTCCTCCACCAGTACCACCCCCTGCTACTGCCTTGCTCTTGAGCAAGGCAGATAATAACAGTGTAGCTGAAAAGAGAAATATTGAGGACACCAAGGCCCTGATGAATACAGGTTCAAGCTGCAATCCTGAATACAGATGGGCACCAAAGGGTCGCCCCGGCTAGCTAAACACAAACCACAGGACTGGAAGCTGCTGTCACTCCCAAGTTGATCGGTAGGTCTCTTAATACAATGACTAACCTTTTTTGTGGGGAGGGGTTCCCCCTTTTCTCAATTGAGGAGAAAAAGGGGGACCCCCCCCTACAGAAGAAGAAAGATTCATGAGGGGCTTCACATCTAAAACTAAATTCCAATAAAATAACTGAGTCACATGATGAGCATCGTCTGTCTTTGCCACACGGGGGAATGGAACCCCTGACCCCAACAGTGTCAGTGCCCATAAACACACCTGTCCCCCTGGCAGGTATCTTTGCCCCGGTGTCCAAGATCTCCAAGGCTATGGAGCAGACGCCCACCTCAGTCACCTCCACCCCCCGCACACCTCGCATCGATCTGGCCTCCCGCCTCGCCGGCAAGACCAAGAAGGAGAAGAAGGAGAAGGAGCGAGAGAAAGGTGACTGCTTTTACCTTCTGCCGTGTTTCTGAAAGACCTGTGCAAGTTTAACTGGCTCCGTCCATCTGAGACATCAAAGTAGATGAAACCAATCATCCTTTTACTGAGTGGGACGTTTACTGTTTGGAAAATAATACACGTTTGAAAACACAACTTGGCTTAAAGATAAAGCATTGTGTTGTTTACGGTTAAAGAAGGAACCGGACTGATCTCCGGGTCTTTTCTGTAAGATAGAGTCTTCTGTGAAGGACTCGGAAATTTTTCGCAACCACCAATTGACCCTTTTATGAACATCTGCTCTGTGGTATATCTAATTTCTCTCACAGCAGTGCACTAGTCTGCTTGGCCTAGATTTGTAACACGTACATGAGCAGCATTCCCAAGGTCTTTACTATGATTCCTACCACTGCAGTATTCTCATGTGTGAATACCGCATCTCTCTTGCCTGCGTAGACCCACAAATTCTGTTTCTGTGACATCGTGATGAAGGCGAGCGTCGAGTGTTGACCTCTACCATACCGTACTGTGAATAACAACAACAACAAGTTAAAACAAAGAAGAGAAACCAATTTACACAGAAAGGTGGCAGATTAACAGCATGAGTAGTAATAATTATGATAATAACAACACATTTTATTTGTGTAGCACCTTTCATCTTCAGAGACCGTCTCAGAGTGCTTGACAGTGCGTTAAAACAATCAAAACTCAGTTAAATTCAAAGCTTCTCTGAATGAAAGGTGCCTCATGGCTTGTTTTAAAGGAGGCCAGAGTCTGGGGAGCCCTTGGGTGGTCCGTAAAGATATTCCAGAGACGCGGGGGTGGCAGAGCAAAATGCTTGGTCTCCCATTGAGCAGAGCTTCACCCCTGGTGTGTGAAGGTGCAAGCTGCTGCCAGACCAGATGTTGCAGGAGGGATTGTGGGGGGTGGTCAGTTCTCTGAGGTATGGAGGTGTGTTTCCATGCACCTTCCATTTGAAGGTTTGGAGGTTCCACAAACCTCCCACTTGAAAGTTCATATGATGGTTTTGAAGTTGATTCTGTGGGAGATGGCAAGTCACTGCAGGGAAGCCAGGATTGGGGTGATGTGGTGGTGTTTCCCCATTCACATCAGGTTCGTGGGCAGTGCTGTTCTGGATGTACTGGAGCTTCTGGAGACAATGTTGTACACGGGCCTACTGCTGAAATCCACGATGAGTGACTCAGTGGGGTCTTCGCAGCCCTAGCCAAGCACAAGCTAACCCTCAATGCTGAAAAATGTGTCCTCTCTGTGCCAACCATTGAGTTTGTGGGGTTCTGGCTGTCGGCAGGTGGAATAACTCCACTCCAGTCCAAAGTGGACGCCATTCAGGCCATCGGCCCTGTGCATAACTGCAGTCCACTGACTTCCGGTTTCTACTGCAGTGGTCATACCAGTTTCCTGTTTGTTGGCGTGTGCTATTGACAACGGCATATTTTTTGCAATGCCTGCAGGATTTACCATGGATAAATGTCAACCACATGCACAGAATTGTCAACAAACTTTCACCTGCACCTACCAGCAATTCTGAGGATGAGTATCCTCAATTCTGAGGACGAGTATCCTCAGAATTGTGGCCGTAACTTAATATGTACAACTTGAAACTTTTCATCTGTTTGCTGGTAGGTGCAAGTGAAAGTTTGTCGACAACTCCGTGCATGTCGTTGACATAGCATAGCCGATAGCTAACGTATTCAATAGCTAACCCAAAGGACTGAGGGAACATAGGACTGACCCCTAACTCTTGGCCTGTCAGCCTAATAATTTTTGTGCACAGTTATGACTGTATGATCAAGGAACTCTCTTTGTTGCGGTGATTCAAAACCTTTGAAAAACCTTTTATTCTGCAATTGAGTGCTAACCCTTCAGCTGGCTTTTTGCCTAAGTCCCAGCCCTGGAGATGGGGAGACATGCAGGCAGTTCCTCTGTATTTTCCCTTCTCCCATTAGACGAACAAAGGGGTGGTTTGTCGCCAAGCCAAGCACTGGAGAAGGGGCGATACACCTGGTGGGGATCTGCACTCTACTGAGTGCAGTCCTCTAGTTTATTTTGTGTTTGCTGAAGTCAAAGTGGTGGCGTGGTGGCGCAGTAGTTAGCGCGGTCACCTCACAGCAAGAAGGTCCTGAGTTGAAGCCCCGGGGTAGTCCAACCTTGGGGGTGGTCCCGGGTCTTCTCTGTGTGGAGTTTGCATGTTCTCCCCGTGTCTGCGTGGGTTTCCTCCAGGGGCTCCGGTTTCCTCCCACAGTCCAAAGACATGTAGGTCAGGAGAATCGGCCATACAACATTGTCCCTAGGCATGAATGTGTGTGTGCGTGTGTGTGTGTGTGTGTGTCAGCCCTGTGTGATGGCCTGGCGGCCTGTCCAGGGTGTCCCCCCGCCTGCCGCCCAATGACTGCTGGGATAGGCTCCAGAATCCCCGCGACCCTGAGAGCAGGATAAGTGGTTCGGATAATGGATGGATGAAGTCAGAGTACCTCAGTATGTCTAGCCAAATCCATTTACATGGTTCTGGATCTGATCCTGCCTCTTCTCCTCTTCCAGCCCAGAAGAAGAAGTCCTCCGTGGCCAGTCTGGATCCAGATGGAGTGAATGTGGAGGTTGGTGACCAAGTTCTGGTCGCTGGACAGAAGATGGGCACTGTGCGGTTCTACGGCAAAACTGACTTCGCTCCAGGTGCGTCTACTGGTATTAATACTGTGTAGAGGAAACACCATCGTACTAATCTCTACAGACATCCCTTCAACCCACCCATCATGACGTCACTATGTCTTCGCTGTTGTAAAGTGCAACCAAGAAGAAGGTGAGACAGAAATAGAAGAACTAGAGCGGGAATGATCGAAGGGGGGAAAGGGAAAGAGAGCGAGGGAGACTGAAAGAAAGATGGGGAGACAGATGTGGGAAGACAATTGAAGAGAGAAAGAAGGAGACAGACTGACAGACCGCCATGTGTCCATTCCTGCAGGTTACTGGTTTGGTGTAGAGTTGGAGCAGCCCACTGGGAAACATGACGGTTCAGTGTTCGGCGTTCGCTACTTCACCTGTCTGCCCAAATACGGTGTCTTTGCCCCGCCCTCCCGCGTCCAGAGGTAAGGACGCGTTCAAGGCAAACGAATCCGTTACTTCTGTTATTATTTTGATTGTAATTTATAGTTTTTTGTTTCTGTCTTAATGTTCAACCCAGTCCACCAACACAATGTTTTCAACAATGCAGCGATACTGTATGTTCACCGTCACACCGAAAACGCAACTAAACTCTGATTTCGCTTACCCTCAAAAGTACAACGAATCGGATTCTTTTGGATTTTGGATGCTTGAATTTCAATTCAAGCTACTTTCAGATGTGATCCTAGATTAGGTCCGTTTGTGATATGTGGCCATGGGGCTGGAGTCCGCATGGTAAAACCAGCATTCCTGTCTTTCCATGGTACGGATAATTGTACGCAGTGGCTTCACCAGACGGCAATGTTGGAAGTCAGTGGGAAGACAATGTCAGTGATTTCACATCTACAGTATTGGGAATGATGCATCTGCTCAAGTTTAACTGGTGGGTGGGGGTGGGGGCACGTATCGCATCTGGCCACTAGTTGCAAATTAAACTTCTAGGGAAATCCATGGTCACAAGACGTCATTTGTTGTTGGTTTGTGTATACGACTCATTTTAGGATGGAGATCTGTTCAGACTGATATCACATATGAGCCACTTTCCTATACAGAAGAGATATATGATGAAGCAGCATATGTAAACAAAAGATAGGGAAAATCATATACATCCAAGTCAAGTTTATTTGCATAGCTCAAATTCACAAGGCAGTCCCGCAGGGCTTTACAATCAATACAAAATATGACAGTATATGACACACGACCCCCTCTATCCTTGGACCCTTGACCAAGGATGGAGGGTAAAGGTTTTCCTGATAAGAAAAACCTTATCCTAGGCATCCGGGTAGCGTGGCGGTCTATTCCGTGGCCTACCAACACGGGGATGTCCGGATCGAATCCATGTGTTACCTGCAGCTTGGTCGGGCGTCCCTACAGACACAATCGGCTGTGTCCACGGGTGGGTAGCCAGATGTGGGTATGTGTCCTGGTCGCTGCACTAGCGCCTCCTCTGGTCAGTCGGGGCACCTGTTTGGGGGGGAGGGGGGAATAGCATGATCCTCTCACACGCTATGTCCCCCTGGTGAAACTCCTCACTGTCAGGTGAAAAGAAGCGGCTGGCGACTCCACATGTATGGGAGGAGGCATGTGGCAGTCTGCAGAGGGGGTGCAGTAGCGACCGGGACGGCTCGGAAGAGTGTCAAATGCACAAAATACACAAAAACAACAGATAATACCACATAATGTTCCATCAAGGTAATGTAGAATACATGCAGTTCATACGTAACATGTAGCACATTTAAATGTGCTGGGTCATGAAACTGTAAAGAGCGCAAGGCAAATTTAGAGAATCTGTGACCGTCGGAGACAATGTCAGGAACCCCATAGTTGCAGTAACGAGGCAGCCGGGACCCCGTGCCAGAAAACCCGCTCTGCTCAGTAGAGCCCTGCAGAGAGAATAGAGAAAAGGCGGGGCAGACTTCAACACAACGTTCCCACAGAGAGAGAAAGAAGACAAGAGAAGTGATGAGAGCGATGCACGAGTTTTCATAGCTAAAACAAATACAGTGCAAACGATAGTGTAAATGTCTAGGAGGGTGGGGA
>JAJHIY020000652.1:1450000-1477500 GCA_022114975.2 Lampris megalopsis | reverse complement strand
CTCAGTGAACAAAGGTACATTTTCCATTTTACTGTGCAGTGTGCAGTACCTACCTTCATAGTTAACACAAGCAGAAAGGCTATGCCTATTGACCAGAAGCTGAGCACGCTGTTTAACGCTAAAAGCACCACCCAGCTGGAATCCACGCAGGAGCTGTGGTCACTCACTACTGACTACGTTTACATGTTGTTAGAAAAAGTGGATTTATTGTGTTGGTCCAACTAAAACTGGACTTTTAAAATACATGTAAACGTGTTAGTCCAACTGAAATCCTACTAAATGGAATTTCTGGAAGTGGGACTAACACACCTAGATAATGCGGTTGGGGATGGATTTACTCTGGCATGTATATGTACGCTTCAACCGGCTCCGAACTGGCCTAGGCGTTCTGCACATGTCCCATAGTTCCCGTGGCGGTCTTTCATCCAGTAGCAACCAGCTGAAAGGGTGCATATCGCTAACCTACCGTACCGGGGTAGGACATACTTAAATAAATCGATTCTCCCCCGGTTCGTGTACACTGGGACAACGACAGTAGTCCAGCTACATGGCCTAGTCGAGCTGGAACCGTAGCTCGACTTAACTGTGCATGTAAACGCAGTCACGAAGAAAAACCTGAAGTTGAAGGACCACAAATGTGATGGGTGTATGTCTTTGTACAGTATATGTACAGCAAAGTCAGTATGTTCCGGTTAAGCCTTGGTTGATTCTAGTTTAATATCCTGAATCCTGTGTGATCTGGAGCCATCTCCAAGTTTGGCAATTAGGTGTTCCGTAGCGAGTCACTTCATCATCTCACAGTGGACAAAACGCAAAGCTAGCCTCATTCCCATTCCTATCGAGTATTTCTATCACCCACATTTAAATGTGTACTACTTGTCTGAAAATATAACGTTGGTAATTCCGAGACCTTCTCTGTAGGTTCCGAACCATTCTCCATGCAAACTAATTAGCACTAGTCACACACTAGTCGTTTTAACATTACTCTCGCAAGTCATAAAAATGCATATATAAAAATATAGCCTATATTTTGATAACTTCACAAAGTGTACTTTTTGTTTTACAGTTTTGTAACGTGTATGTGATACTCTGTGCTCGGCGGTAGTCCGTCTGTGTCATACGCTGCTGTTTGGGAGTGTGTGACACTGATGGAAGTCAAGGGGGGTTTAGGGGGCGAACAAGTATTGGATTTAAGTGCTGCTGTCTTCACCATAATGAATATTCACTGCATGCTCTCTCGCCTCTATCTCTCTTTCTCCCTCATAGTATTTTCTGATTGCCTTCTTTTCTTCTTCTTCAAAAACTGTGTATCTTCCCATCAGCATGGAAATGCTTCTAACAGTGACAACTCTATAAATATAATAAAGAATTTGATGTTGTTTTCTATCCTCAGTGTCCGTCGTTTCATTTATTGAATTTCTTTTAGTGAAAGGGGGCCACGACATTTGACAGAGACCCACAGTACCGCTGGGTTTCTATTCTGCCATTTAATTAATGATGTACAATTGCCCCAATATTTTCCACCATATTTAACACCTCTGTAAGTCAATGTACAGTCCCACAGTGATTGAAACTCTATCATCATTCCTGTGCCAAAGTCCTCAAAGATCACCTGGCTCCATGACTTCAGACCAGTTGCCCTAACATCTGTGGCCATGAAAGCATTTGAGTGTGTACTTCTGTCACACTTGAAATCTTGCACCTCCCCAACGATGGACCCATATCAATTTGCGTATCAAGCCTACCGTGCTGTTGAGGATGGAGTTAGCATAGCCCTGCACCATGCCCTGCAACACCTGGAATCACCAAACACCTATGCACGCACCTGTTCATAGACTTTAGTTCCGCCTTCAACTCCAACAACCCACTCAAACTCTTTACCATACTCTTAGATATGAACATTGACCCAGCCATATGCCGCTGATTTTGGAGCTTCCTGTGGAGTAGGCCACAGAGGGTGAAGGTTAATAACCTAACCTCACACCCTCTTACCCTCAGTATACTAGGTGCTCCTCAGGGCTGTGTTCTCTCCCCCTGGCTCTTCTCACTTTATATCACCCACTTTACAGCCACGGACTTATTCTTCTTTCGGCTTGTTCCCTGTTTCTCAGGGGTCACCACAGTGAATTTTACAGTTTCCGTTGGTACCCTGTGAGGGCACAGCACAAATGGTAGCCATTGTTAACCCAGGCCTCGACTGGCCTGGTATGGTCTAGTCAATCTGCATACCAATTTGGCAAAATCTTACATCAGATGCCCTTCCTGACACAACCACTAACCCTATGGATGGGGGTACAGATAAAGCCTTCTGTACTTTCAACAACAATAAGGCCTGGTTCACAAGTAAACTCAGGCAGCTTCGTTAGGCCAAAGAGGAAGCCTACAGGAGTGGAGATAGAATCCAGTACAACAAAGCCAGAAATACACTCAAAAAGGAGATCAGAGTGGCAAAAAGGTGCTACTCTGAAAAGTTGAAAACCAGGTTTTCTGCCAACGACCCATCATCAGTCTGGAGTGGTCTGAAAGACATTACCAACCACAGGAGACCATCCCCCCCACACTGCAGGGAACCACCAACTGGCTGACGATCTAAATAGGTTTTACTGCAGGTTTGAAAAGCAAACTTTCACACCCCTCACCCTCTCCAGCCACAACACACAACCAACTGCACCCCCTGCCAGCCCCTGTCCCCTCCCCACCGAACCCCCACCTGCACTCAGGATCTGTGTTGAGGACATGCACCAGTTCTTCCAAAGGCAGAAGACCAGGAAGGCACTGGGCTCGGATGGTGTGTCACCCTCCTGTCCGGAAATCTCTGCTGACCAGCTGACCTCCATTTTCACACTGATCTTCAATAGATCACTGGAGCTGCATGAAGTCCCCTCCTGCTTCAAGAGCTCCACTATCATCCCGGTCACCAAGAAAACCCATGTCACAGGATGAAATGATTACACGCCCTAATGTCTGTGGTCATCAAATCCTTCCAGGGGCTGGTGTTGGACCATCTGAAGGAAATCACAGCCCTCCTGCTCAACCCCCTGCAGTTTGCCTACCAAGCAAACAGGTCAGTGGAGGATGCAGTCAACATAGACAATGTAGCTTATAGAAAATCTATGGGCTACATTGTCCTTCTTAATAACTCTGTGACTGTGTGGACATTAAAGCAGCTGTCAAGTGTGCTGCACCAAGGTAAATTGCGCCCCCCACCAAAAAAAATTTTTTTTAGCACCAGCCCCCACTGGTGATGAGTCTGCATACAGAGGTTCAACAGCTGGCCCTCTGGTGCGGCCATAACAACCTGGAGCTGAACATGCTCAAAACAGTGGAGATGACAGTGAACTTCAGGAGGAGTCCCCCAACACCCCCCCCCCTCACCAAACACTCAGCAGCATGGTGTCTGCAGTGACAACCTTCAGATTTCTAGGTTCCACAATCTCCTAGGACCTTAGGTGGGCATCCAACATGGACACAATCATCAAAAAGGCCCTGCAGACGACGTACTTTCTCCGCCAGCTCAAGAAATTCAACTTGGCCCAAGAACTGCTGATTCAGGTCTACACTGCAATAATCCGGTCTGTCCTCTGCACATCCATCACTGTCTGGTTTGGTTCAGCCACCAAACAGGACAGGGACAGACTACGGACAGTTAGGTCTGCAGAGAAAATCATTGGTGCCAACCCGCCCTCCATTCAGGACTTCTACACTTCCAGACTCAGGAAATGGGCAGGGAACATCACTGCAGACCCACCACACCCTGGTCACAACCTGTTCCAACTTCTCCCCCCTGGTAGGCGCTACAGAGCACTGTACCCTAAAACAACCAGATATAAAAACAAATTCTTTCTGCAGGCTGTTGTTCAAATGAACACTTAACACTGTCAAATAAATCCAGCCATTTCTATATACAGTACTGTACATTGTATGTATTCTGGTACGTTCTGTCCATCTACCTCAGGTATATATTCTCTGCATCACTGCATGTTATCACCTCTTATTTCGCCTGTATAAGTCAGTCATTATGCATATACATATATCTGAAGATTGTTGTGTTGTAGTGTTCTTCTATGTTAAGTGCACTGAAAGGGCCACGAAACCGGAGTCAAATGCAAACCTAGGCGGCCAGTAAACATGATTCTGATTCTGATACCTGGATCATGACTCCATTTGTGCTCGCTCATTTTACCGGTTTAGATCAGCGATACCCACCCTGTTTCACGGAGAACTGACTGCATGCATGTTTCTTTCCAACATTACACCAGCTGATTCCACTGACTTGTGTAATGTTGGATTGGAATTAAAACCGCATGCTGACGGTTCTCCATCCAAGGGCATCGGAACGGGGGGGGGGGAGACAAGTCCCCCTCAATGTGGGGGGTGGCGAAAAAGTCCCCCCAATAAACTAGAACTACCATTACTAGATATATGCCTAAATATATATAGTATTGGCCATATACTGCCTGTATGTGTCAGTATTCATGTCATTCCCATCCCACAATATGTAAAAGTATTAGTTATTAACAACAACAACAAAAAAATCCCCCCCTCCTCCCCATGTGTTTGGTACTGGCCGTGACGTGGCAGCGGCGCTCACGACTTTTCAAGGCGGCAGCGATCAATCCTCCTCTGTTCAACATCACTCACAGCTTTGTAAATTCCCCCACAAACAGAGTGTACTCACCCATTTTTAAAAGATGGACATGTCGTTATGATGACACCTGAGGTTGAGACACATGTATTTAATTAAGTAAATGTATTGTAGCGAATTCGGGGGGACAACACAACCACAGGAACTGCCGCGGCCGGGAAGCGAACCCGTATCGCCCGCACCGCAGGAGACATCGCTAACCGCTAGACTAAAGGGTCCTGCGGTGCGGGCGATACGGGTTCGCTTCCCGGCCGCGGCAGTTCCTGTGGTTGCGTTGTCCCTCGAATTCGCTACACTGGTGTCAGAAGTGGGATGGAGCGACCGTAAGGCCATCGGAAGCGCATGCGCCCTGAGGCGTGAAGGAGCTGATATGCTTAAGCGCGGGCACGCGCTTCCCGAAGGAGGGGGGTAGTGTCATTTTCCACAAATGACATGCGGCTAGTTGCACAAACTGTGCGTAAATCCAAATAAGGCAAAAATCCAAATCCAAATAAGGCCTAGTTATGATGTCAGAATTTACATTTAGATTCATCATCACATTTACTCATTTAGCAGATGCCTTATCCCAAGCGACCGACAAGCGAGTCAGGGGATATGCCCTTCTAACAAATGAGGCCGAGGATTTTTCATTTAAGTTGATCCATAGAGTCTATCCAGTAAAACATTTCTTACAAAAGTTAAAGTGTGACACAGATGTAAACAGCTCTTTCTGTGAATTACATCATTATTCCCATTTATTTTGGTCTCGTGCTTTTACATATAAGTTGTGGAAAGATGCTAATCATTTTATTGTTAACATTTTCCCAGATTTTGCTCTTTAGTATAGGAATATTATACTGGGTCGCTGTGATTATAGTGAGCAAGACATCAATGCATTATTTCTGATTAATTCTGCTTCTTACCAGGTATTCCACATCCACAAATGCAAATTTACAAACAGAAAGCCTAATTTCTTTGTTTTTCTGGAAGAAATGGAACAATACGTGTCAACGATTTCTCCCCCTCTAAACAAAAAAAGCTGTCAAAGCAGTGAATATTTTTAATGTTTTTAAGTGAATTTCCGGTCATATACTCTCTCCTTTCTTTCCTTTCTATCCTAGATGTGTTTCGATTCTGTTGTCTGCGTTTGTTATTGTGTAGGTTAACAGTTAGAAATAAAGCTTTATTTAAAAAAACGTCAGGCCCAGTAACTTCTCGCGAGAGTGATGTGTTCACACGGGAGAACCGTGTAAACACGGAAGTGCGCGTGAGTCGGACCGTGGTGGTGGCGTCTGCATGGTAGAGGTGCTGCCAAGGCGCCACTTCCTCCGTGTTTGCGGTGCAGCGTCAATAGCCAGGGTTCCGGCCATAAAACCTTCAAAATAAAAGTGTTCCGTGACGTCCAGGCTTACTGCTCAGCTCCTATAAGTGTGTCAGTGTTTGACACTGCTCGTCGTTGTATTCTATCCGTTGTTCGATTCTGTTGTCTGCGTTTGTTATTGTGTAGGTTAACAGTTTGACATAAAGCTTTATTTAAAAAAACGTCAGGCCCAGTAACTTCTCGCGAGAGTGACGTGTTCACACGGGAGAACCGTGTAAACACGGAAGTGCTCATGAGAGGGACCGTGGTGATGGCGTCTGCATGGTAGAGGTGCTGCCAAGGCGCCGCTTTCTCCGTGTTTGCGGTGCAGCGTCTGCAGCCAGGGTTTCCTTCAAAATAAAAGTGTTCCGTGACGTCCGGGTTTACTGCTCAGCTCCTATAAGTGTGTCAGTGATTGATAGGTATTGTGTGGGGGGATGTAGCTCAGTGGTAGAGCGCATGCTTTGCATGTATGAGGCCCCGGGTTCAATCCCCGGCATCTCCACTCTTTTCTTCCTAATTTGAAGGAGGCTGGTTAAGATGCTGCTCCAGTGCAATATCTTACTACGTCACATTTATTTTCGATACCAACATTTTGAGACTGGCTGAATTCCACATGTCAGCAGTGTGAACTGTTTCAATGTCATGGCGATATCAAAAACTGCGATTTTAGCTTGATGAAACCGAACCATCTGTTGTAATTCCGTTTCTGACAGCAAAAGTGACAATTCCACTAGAAAACACTACTGAAGAGGTAAAGGTTGCAAGAATCACAGTCCCATGCAAAAGGAAGGAGGCTTTGGTCACTTATTTTTTGGTGAAATGCTATTTTATTTTGTCGAAGCATCGACGGAGAGGGTGAGAATTTTGTGACATTTCATCGGGCAAAGTTGACGAGTAACAAGGTCAAGCAAAAGTAACAAGAATGGAATAAAACGGAGGCAGCTGCTTATCCTGCCCCCGCGCACTACGTCACACAATAGCGCCTCCAAGCGGGTGACATCTGAACGTTCCAGCGGGTCTGCAGCACCAAGAGGGTTCAATTGAAATATTCACACCGCTTAGCCTGCTCTCAGGAGCATTATTTGTGGAGATGCCGGGGATTGAACCCGGGGCCTCATACATGCAAAGCATGCGCTCTACCACTGAGCTACATCCCCTCATGACAGCAACACCAACAACGATAATGATGATGATGATGATAATGATGATGATGATATATTGAGTTTGTATAGAGCTTCTCATCTGGGGAGACAGATCTCGAAGCGCTTCACAGGTAACTCTTAACCCCCCCCCCTCGGTCCCCTCGTCACATAACGTTCCTCCCTATCAAGGATGCGGCTCCTCACCCTTATAAACAACACACTGACTGCAGGTACCCCCACCCTTATAAACAATACAGTGACAGCAGGTACCCCCACCCTTATAAACAATACAGTGGCATAACGACTGAAACCAACGACCGGTTTCATACGCAAACTGCCGTGACCATTAGCTAGAGGTACCGTGGCCATGTGTACTATTCACAGGATTGGGGAATGGTTGCAAGCACAGCATTGTAAAATGGCGGCAGATGTACTCTTACCCCCCCCCCAGTTCAGGGATGGTCGACAAAAACATAGGATTTTTAAAAAAAAAAAATTTTGCAAGTGTGGTGGGGAGTAACTTAATACCTTAGACATATTTATTTTAACAAAGCCAGCTTCATAAATGTTAGACTTTGGACAGTTTTTTGACGTTTTCTTTTGGAACGTCTGTCCTGACAAATTCCTGCCGGGCATCACGATGTGCGCATGCGCATTGCGTTTCAGAGGCGGCAGAACAATATTCGCGACGACGCGCCATTTTGAGTTACTGCCTAGGACCGTCGGGGTGTACAGAGCGATCGTCTACGGGTAAATTAAATGAAGTAGTTTGGATGAGAGTGTTATTAACATGTTATCGTAGTTACATGTTCTTACCGAATTTAGCTAGGATCTAGCGCTGTGTAGATGTGCGAAAGTGGCGCGGTTCGGGTACAGCTAATCTTGCTAACCTAGCTAACAAGATCAAGGTCACGGTTAAGAGGAGAGGTGACGGTTAGCGAGCAGCAGTATGGTTTCATGCCATGGAAGAGCACCACAGATGTGATGTTTGCTTTGAGAATGTTGATGGAGAAGTATGGAGGAGGCCAGAAGGAGTTACGTTGTGTCTTTGTTGATTTAGAGAAAGCATAAGACAGGGTGCTGAGAGAGGAGGTGTGGTATTGTATGAGGAAGTCGGGAGTTGTAGGGAAGTATGTAGGAGTGGTGCAGGATATGCATGAGGGAAGTGTGACAGTGGTGAGGAGTGCGGGTGGGTGGAAAGATAGATGGGTTCAAGGTGGAGGTGGGAGTACATTAAGGATCGGCTCTGAGCCCTTTCTTGTTTGCAATGGTGATGGACATGTTGATGGACGAGATCAGGCAGGAGTTTCCGTGGACTATGACACTGATCTGTAGTGAGAGTAGGGTGCAGGTGGTGGAGAGCCTGGAGAGGTGGAGGTATGCACTGGAGAGAAGAATGAAAGTAAGTAGGAGAAAGATGGAATACATATGTGTGAATGAGAGGGAGGACAGTGGAATGGTGAGGATGCAAGCCGTAGAGGTGACGAAGGCGTATGAGTTTAAATACGTGGGGTCAACTGTCCAAAGTAACGGGGAGTGCAGGAGAGAGGTGAAGAAGAGAGTGCAGGCAGGGTAGAGTGGGTGGAGAAGAGTGTCAGGAGTGATGTGTGACAGAAGGGTACCAGCAAGAGTTAAAGGGAAGGTTTACAAGATGGTAGTGAGACCAGCTATGTTATATGGTTTGGAGACAGTGGCACTGATGAAAAGACAGGAGGTGGAGATGGAGGTGGCAGAGATGAAGATGATAAGATTTTCACTGGGAGTGATGAAGAAGGACAGGTTTAGGGACGAGTATATTAGAGGGACCGCTCAGGTTGGACGGTTTGGAGACAAAGCAAGAGAGACAAGATTGAGATGGTTTGGACATGTGTGGAGGAGAGATGCTGGGTATACTGGGAGAAGGATGCTGAATATGGAGCTGCCAGGGAAGAGGAGAAGAGGAAGGCCAAAGAGGAGGTTTATGGACGTGGTGAGGGAGGACATGCAGGTGGCTGGTGTGACAGAGGAAGATGCAGAGGACAGGAAGAGATGGAAACGGATGATCCACTGTGGCGAACCCTAACGGGAGCAGCCGAAAGTAGTAGTAAGAATAGTAGTAGTAGTAGTAGCTAGCATACAACGTACAACGAATATACGTGAATAAAGTGAAATTTCTTATTTCTAAATTAAAATACTCGATCAGTAATTTGTTTGGTAATGATGCCTAATAAACATATGCTCAGATCAGCAAATTACTTACATTTGTGGACATGAAAAAGTCAAATCCTTCTCTTTATTTTTTCCAAAGCTAACACCACCTCACTCTTAACAAATACAATGTTTGTTTTTTCAACAAAAAAAAGTTTTGTTTTTTTCTTGAAAATCTGCCCTTGGGAGAGAAAAACTCCCTTAATTGAAGAATCACCCAAGTGCAGAGACTGTAGGAAAACACTGCGGAGTTCTGCGCGTCAAATCAAGTGCGCCCTTCCGAGTTGCTGATAGTGTGCATGAGCTGATGTGCAGATGACTTGCCTGATATACAAGTGCTTTTGTTTTTGTTTTTTCTGGGCTGAACAAAGCAAAATTAGTGTTAATTAACAGGCTAATGAATACTTTGTTTATGTAACAGGCTTACAAGCATGGCAAAAAACAAGTCATTTGATAGTGCACTGTGTGTGGCGGTAGAGGGGCTAATATTGAATTATAAATTATGATTATAGTTGGATCAAGGAGAATGCATCTGAGATCTGAATCGTATCAATGGGCATAATAACCCTCAGTTAGGACTTGGTCTCATGCAATAATGGTAGCTACATTTAGCATGCCTATCCGTCTGTGTGTGTATGTCCATACAAATTATCTGACGTCACTACTCCATTGTTTTAATCATACTCGTATTCCAGTACAGGTGAACATGGAGGGGAGATATGACCAAGTACGAAATCTCCTTGCTTTTGGTCAGTATCCAGAGGGGTACACCACAACAGAGAGGCAGACGTTACGGCGATACGCGGCCAAGTTCAGAATTTATGGTCAGTAATACAATTTTGAAAAATGTTGGAAATTACTAAAAACAAGACCTAACATGGCTTTATTTTTTTCTTAATGCAGATAGGGAACTTTTTTATGGATGGAGGAAGGCTGTGATGACAAAGGCAGAGTGCAAAACCCTGTTCTGCGAATTCCATAGCAGCCCCAAAGGAGGCCACAGTGGGATTTCTAAAACAGCAAATGCTGTGTGCAGCCGATTCTACTGGCCAGGAATCTATACCGACATTAAGAAATGGGTCAGTAATCAATGTCCTGTTGTCCTGATTAGCTGTTCATCTTTTAGTTTTAATAATCAAATGGAACTCTTTGCAGTTTTAGTTAGTTTTCTTACTCTCGCTCCATATAATAATAATGATAATAATAATAAATTTTATTTGTGGGTGCCTTTCAGAGCGCTCAAGGTCATCTTACAGAACACAGTAAAAAAACAAGCAGCACTGTATCAGAAAGCATAAAATCAAAACAAAGCAGGGTAGACAATAAAAAGTTAACACAACATATAAGTATAAAATCATTATCTGCACAAAACTCAGTGAAGCGTGGATCAGACTGAATATGCCAGTTTGAAAAGGTGCGTTTTGAGATGGGATTTGAAGGTTGAAAGAGAGTCAATGTTGTGAATGTCTTGTGGCAGAGAGCTCCATTGGCGGGGGGCAGAACGACTGAAGGCTCTAGACCCTGTGGTAGTCAAGTGGGCTGATGGTGTAGTGAGTCGGAGAGCAGAAGAGGATGTGAGAGTGTGGGAGGGCGTGTGGATATGAAGTAGTTCAGGAAGATATGAAGGAGCTAGGTTATTAAGGGCCTTAAAGCAGGATCTTGAAGTCGGTACAGTATTTAACAAGGAGCCAATGGAATTGCTGAAGAACAGGAGTGATTTGATCTATGGAAGGAGTTCTGGTAATGATACGGGCAGCTGAATTCTGGACCAATTGAAGTTTATGAAGACACTTGAGGGGGAGACCAAAGAGGATGGAATTACAGTAGTCAGTACAGAATGTAACCAGGGTTTGAGTGAGTGTGGCGGTGTTGTGAGGTGTAAGTGACGGGCGAAGACGATTAATATTGCGTATGTGGAAGTATGCAGACCAAGTAACATTGTTGATGTGAGCTTCAAACGACAATGTGTCCAGGATGACACCCAGACTCTTAACCTGAGGTGATGGAGGAACTATAGAATGGTCAATAGTTAGGGGAAAACTATCAGGTGATATATCCATTTACACTTGAGAGACTTTATTGATCCCTGTAAGGAAATTATGCTTGGGATGACCCCCAAGGTTGGACAACCCCAGGGTTTGAACCCCAGACCTTCTAGCTGTGAGGTGACCGTGCTTGCCACTGTGCCACCGCGCCGCTGACGTTATTCTTCTTATTGGTTACCCTCAACAAACCCACTATTTTTTTCTTCATTTTTCCAGGTCAAGGAATGTGGTCAGTGCCAAAGGCTTAGAAAACCACGTATTAAGGTAAATGAGAATTTTCGTTTATGTGAGTTACTGTAGATCACAGGTCAGTTGAGACTGATGAGGTCACTTGGATGAGTGATAAAACGTTTCTCCCACTAAATGTTGGGTCCAGATGAACTGATTCACCTTTCTATGATTTCCTTACCTGGATTATTGAACATGCACAGAGTTACTGTAGTATTTTAAAAATCATACATCAGGGTATATAAACATTTTACCCACTGGCAAATTTGGCTAACATATAAGATATCTTTTGTCCCCAAACCCTACCAAATCCCCACCAACAGGAGTTTATACTACCCATTCTGATAGACATGTGTTACCTGACAGAATGAGCTACTCTACTCATAACCACATTTATATGTTTTTGCTAGGGTAGGTCATTATGAGTGAGAGGCTTAGTTTATCAGACTAGCCTGATAGGTTGAGTAGCTCATCCTAAGTGGGTAATGCAAACTGTCAAAACACATCCAGCAGAGTCCTGTTTAGGCTAATATCTGCAGTGAATATCACTTTTTACACCGACAACACTTAATTATATACTTCTAATAATATTCTTTTTAAACCCAGTAAGGTAACTGTATTTTTATAACCATCTGTTTAAACTAATGATAATGATATGACTATTGTCTGTAGTTTTAGCTCTATCTCTCATAATGCTTGTTTGCTATGTTGAAAACTCCAATAAAAACAGGATATTTTGCCCGGGATACGTACAGACAATTAAGTTTGTGTATAATGTTACAGATGG
Organism: Lampris megalopsis; assembly: GCA_022114975.2. Classification (NCBI taxonomy): domain Eukaryota; kingdom Metazoa; phylum Chordata; class Actinopteri; order Lampriformes; family Lampridae; genus Lampris; species Lampris megalopsis. The sequence continues at coordinate 1,465,124 of JAJHIY020000652.1, read as the reverse complement.
TTTAATGTAGGTATTGATATGAGTTTGATGTGCTTGTAATGTCATGGTAAGCATCTGGAAGCGAGTTTAGCGACGTGAAATGAATTGAAATACCTAATTACAGAGTTCCGACAGAAGCGGCTAACTAAACGTCCTGTATTTCTGAAAGCGAGGTCACATAATGACCATCGATTTCATGTCTTGCATGCATGCTTATAAAACCATCAACACCAACCGTTCAACACCATCATCCCAGATATCCTCCACTCCAAATTCACCTAGCTCACTGTACCAGCCCCCATCTGCCAGTCGATTAAAAACTTCCTGACAGACAGGAGGCAGCTTTTGAGGCTGGGGAAATTCACATCCAGCACCTGGACAATCAGCACTGGCATCCCCCAGGGATGTGTGCTCTCCCCTTTACTCTTCTCCCTCTACACAAATGACTGCACCTCAGGTGACCTGTCTGTTAAAGTCCTGAAGATTGGGGATGACACAACCATCAATGGCCTTATCCGGAATGATGACGAGTCTGCATATAGATGGACGTTCAACAGCTGGCCCTCTGGTGCAGCCATAACAACCTGGAGCTGAACACGCTCAAAACAGTGGAGATGACAGTGGACTTCAGGAGAAGTCCCCCAACACTGCCCCCCCTCGCCATATACTTAACAGCATGGTGTCTACGGTGAAAACCTACAGATTTCTGGGTTCCACAATCTCCCAGGACCTAAGGTGGGCATCCAACGTAGACACAAACATCAAAAAGGCCCAGCAGAGGACGTACTTTCTCCACCAGCTCAAGAAATTCAACCTGCCTCAGTAACTGTGGATTCAGTTCCCCACTGCAATAATCCAGTCTGTCCTCTGCTCATCTATCAGTCTGATTTGGTTCAGACACCAAACAGGACAGGGACAGATTACAACGGACCGTTAAGTCTGCAGACAAAATCATTGGTGCCCACCTGCCCTCCATTCAGGTCTTATACACCTCCAGACTCAGGAAACGAGCAGGCAACATCACTGCAAACCCATATCACACTCTGGTCACAACCTGTTCCAACTCCTCCCCTCTAGTAGGCGGTACATAGCACTGTTTCCCAGCACTCCAAAACAACCAGATATAAAAATAGCTTCTTTCCACGGGCTGTCATTCAAATGAATGCATAACACTGTCAAATAAATCCAGCCATGTCATACATACTGTACTGTACATTGTACATATACTGGTACGCTCTGTCATGTCCATCTACCTCAGGCATGTAAGTAACCAGCTAACATCTAATTCAGCATCTCTGATATATTCTCTGCGCCATTGCACTTTATCACCTCTTATTTCACCTGTGTAAGTCAATCCTTGTGAAAATATCTGAAGATTGTTGTGTTATAGCGTTGTTATTCTATGTCAAGTACACTGAGAGAGCCATGAAACTGGAGTCAAATTCCATGTACACTATATGTACATAAGTATTGGCACACACCTCTTAATCATTGAATTTGGGTGTTTCATTCAGACCCATTGCCACATGTGTATAAAATCAAGCAGCTACTCATGCAGTCTGCATTTACAAACATTTGTGAAAGAATGGGTCGTTTGAAGAGCTCAGTGACTTCAAGCCTGGTACTGTCATAGGATGCCACCTTTGCAATAAGTCAGTTCGTGAAATTTCTTCCCTGCTAGATATTTCATGGTCAGCTGTAAGTGGTATTATTGAAAAGTGGAAGCGTTTGGGAACAACAGCGACTCAGCCACGAAGTGGCAGACCACGTAAAGTCACACAGCGGGGTCAACGAGTGCTGAGGCGCATAGTATGTAAAAGTCGCCAGTGCTCTGTTGACTCAGTAACTGCAGAGTTCCAAACTTCCTCTGGCATTAACATCAGCACAAGCCTCATGGAATGGGTTTCCGTGGCTGAGCAGCTGCATGCAAGCCTTACATCACCAAGCACAATGCCAAGCGTCGTATGGAGTGGTGTAAAGCACGCTGCCACTGGACTCTGGAGCAGTGGAAACATGTTCTGTGGAGTGATGAATCACGCTTCTCTGTCTGGCAGTCTGATGGACGAGTCTGGGTTTGTTGGATGCCAGGAGAACGTTACCTGCCCAACTGCATTGTGCCAACTGTAAAGTTTGGTGGAGGAGGGATAATGGTATGGGATTGTTTTTCAGGGGGTGGGCCAGGCCCCTTAGTTCCAGTGAAGGGAAATCTGAATGCTTCAGCATATCAAGACATTTTAGACAATTCTATGCTTCCAACTTTGTGGGAACAGTTTGGGGAGGGCCCTTTTCTGTTCCAGCGTGACTGTGCCCCAGTGCACAAAACAAGGTCCATTAAGACATGTTTGTTTGAGTTTGGTGTGGAAGAACTTGACTGGCCCACACAGAGCCCTGACCTCAACCCCATCGAACACCTTTGGGATGAACTAGAATGGAGATTGTGAGCCAGGTCTTCTCGTCCAATATCAGTGCCTGACCTCACAAATGCTCTTCTGGATGAATGGGCAAAAATTCCCACAGACACACTGCAAAATCTTGTGGAAAGCCTTCCCAGAAGAGTGGAAGCTGTTTTAGCTGCAAAGGGGGGCCAACTCCATATTAATGCCTAGAATGGGATGTCATAAAAGCTCCTGTAGATGTAATGGCCAGGTGTCCCAATACTTTTGTACATATAGTGGATGTGCAAACCTACATGGCCAATAATAAATGATTCTAATTGTCATCATGTATTCAATGTACACATTGGGCCATGTAGCAAAGACAGTAATAGTCCAGTTATACATTAAATATTTGAAATATACTTTGATAATCATTTCATAGCATTTAGCGCCAGGCCCTGTGATGGCCTGGCGGCCTGTCCAGGGTGTCTCTCCCTGACTGCTGGGATAGGCTCCAGCATCCCTGCAACCCTGAGAGCAGGATAAGCGGTTTGGATAATGGATGGATGGGTGGATAGCTCCACTCACCTTCATGCATTCTAATCTGTTTAGAGCATGCTCAGTACTGCTCCTGATGGTGAAAGCATGCTACCGCATCCTTCTTTTCTGTCTCTGCAGCTAGTCAATAGGTATGAGTTCCATGTAGTTGTCAAGGGAATTTTAACAAAATTTCAATAAATTCTTAAAAAATAAAATGTGAATTAGTTTCGTTTCCATTGGGTCTGTTTAGGCAAATAAAACCTTGAATGTAGTTTGACGTCACATGTCCGTACTTCAACACTCAGGACAAAGATAGACCAGGAGAGCCTATAGAGAAAGGCAAGCTACTGTCATGAGTAGTGGGGTTTCTATCAAGCCAGTTTCTTTGGGAATTTCTACTATTAGAATGGGGGAATGATCTGTAAGGAGAGTATGTTGCAGACTGAGGAGAGCCTGGAGAGGTGGAGGTATGCACTGGAGAGAAGAAGAATGAAAGTCAGTAGGAGCAAGACAGAATACATATGCGTGAATGAGAGGGAGGACAGTGGAATGGTCAGGATGCAAGGAGTAGAGGTGACGAAGGCGTGTGAGTTTAAATACTTGGGGTCAACTGTCCAAAGTAACGGGGAGTGCAGAAGAGGTGAAGAAGAGAGTGCAGGCAGGGTGGATTATTTTTTTATTTTAGAGAACACATGTACATTAACAGTATGTACACACAAAACTGTCCATACCAGGGGTAGATATACTACAGCTGGATATATTCGATGCAAAATTTTAAAGGAAACCTCTATAACTTAATTACTTAGGCAAAATTTGTCCTCAACTAGAGCAAATTTTCTGCCAATTAATTTATCCATAAAGCGAAGCCCAAAAGAATCTTCTGGGGTGTAGAGTTACTGCTTGTTTGTAAATCCTGATGTAGCATATGTACAAGTCCTACGTTCCAGCTTTAACAAATTGGAGTTTTTACCTGCCTGAATTCACCTTGTCGTTTTGCTGATAGTGCAAGCAACATTAATGGAGAACAGTAGAGACATTCTTAAAGAAAAAAGCTTCCTTTCTAATCACTGAAACTCAATAAATTTAAAAACATATCTAATTAAAACACTCACAATTTGTTTATGACTCCCTTGTGTCCACTGTTACATGTTTCAGAAATATGACAAGGAAACCAGGGATGGCATTAAATTATGTATAGAAACAAAAGTTCTAAAACCATAAATTGACCAGATACTCAACAAACTTAAAATATATGCGCAATTCTTTACACTCTGTCAATTTGATCAACGTTTTCCATAGATGTGCCTTTATTTTCACCATAAAACCACAAGCAAAACTATCAATTTAAACACAATTTGAAAACGTTGTCATTTCTACAGGAAGTGATGTCAGCCAAGTTTCTGTCACATCTGTACCTTCATCTGGAAATGGAGATATTTGTGACAGCTGTGTCTTCTCGTGATGAAATTAGAGGGGGAAAATTTTTCACATTCATCATTTGATCCCCTCCCTTTTCTCCCCAATTGTATCCAGCCAATTACCCCATTCTTCTGAGCTGTCCCGGTCACTGCTCACCCCCTCTGCCGATCCGGGGAGGGCTGCAGACTACCACATGCCTCCTCCGATACATGTGGAATCGTCAGCTGCTTCTTTTCACCTGACAGTGAGGAGTTTCACCAGGGTGACGTAGGGCGTGGGAAGATCACGCTATTCCCCGCCAGTTCCCCCCTGAACAGGCGCCCCGGCTGACCAGAGGAGGTGCTAGTGCAGCGACCAGGACACATACCCACATCCGGCTTCCCACTCGCAGACACGGCCAATTGTGTCGAATTGTGGAGGTCACACTTTCAGAGAAGGCGATGGCATGGAATTGATTTCTCTTTGCTTTTTATGGAACAGGACAGTGAAGAGAGACAGGAACGGGGGCACATAAAACACAGGCCTTACAGCAAATCGATGCTTTGGCCTGAGACCAAATAGTACGCCTTGCCTGCCCGAGTCACCAGAATGCGCAAAATATCAATTTTTTTCATCCAGACCTTCTGTATTTCATGTTAAGGTGTGTTGTTTTTCCACCCAGATTTTGTTGAACAGCAACACAAATGTGTCTCTCACATCGTAGACACATATTAAAGGTATTATGTGTAATATCGCTACTCTCCTGAAGCATAATACGACTAGTAAATATAATTTGACTAGTATACAGTATCACCATAAAACTAGTACATATCAGAAGGGGTGGCTAAGTGGTGCCAATTTAAAAGAAAAGTAAATGAGTCACTACCACTCAACACATTTTCGTCCCAAGGCGTTGTATGTTGATGCCTTTGCCAAAGCGTTGATCTACGACATGCAGTGCCCCATATCAGTCCTCATCTGTGTACAGTTGTTCTGAATGTTCCACACACAGCCTCCAAAGTTAAACCTCATGTGGCAGTGTTGGACTCCTAAAGAAAAGCCTACACCTTTTACAAAATGTTTCTTCTACGATCATTCGGCCTAATATGACATACAGGTTATGCGGTTAGGTTTAGAGTTACGGTAAGGTAGTGGTTTAGTTGAGATTTAAGTTCAGGGTTTTGTGATTGACTTGTTACTTCTAATACAGATGGGAAAGGGTACCTTGCAAGTAAAAAATGTCAAATATCGACACTTTGGCTAATGTGTCGATATTTGACGCTGTAACCTACAAAAAGACTTACTGGCCGATCTCCAGGGGGTCGGCCCCCTTTAATAGAGCAGCTAGCGATGTCGCCTTGTGGTGCAGTACAACCCCGGATCGAATTCCCCAGCGGGCGAGAAAATAGCTCGGTTACATTGGTGGCAGCGGTGGGATCCGGAAGCGTGCAGATCCTCAGAAGTCTCTTCGGAGCGCGGGAATAACAAAGTGCGAGGGCGCGCTTCCGGGAGAGGGTGATTACTGTAACCTACAAGAAGACTCACTCGCCAGGGGGTCGGCCCCCTTTAGTCGAGGCGACATTGCTTACCCTCGACTAAAGGGGGCCGACCCCCTGGCAATCGGCCAGTGACTTTTTTTGTAGGTTACAACGCCATGAGTTGGGAATGGTCTAGCGCCACCCCTATTTTTCTGTTCACAAACAGGAGCCAGGTCAGCTAAGTGGTTCTGTTGTTGTTTGACTTGTCTCATATTCAGGGAACTGGTATCTGCTGAGGCCGAGGGTGTTTGAAATGGACACGTGTGGGCCAACATGCCTTGGAGCCACTATTTTTCAAACTGAATTAGTTCATCTTTGTTAGCTCTGGTTTGTTATTATTCAGATGGCTGAATGGCGGAGTACAGGTAGAATTACACATAGTACCTTTAAGAAGAATACATCTTTAAAAAAGAAAACTGTAGTGTGATATTGGAGTCGGAGTGTCGTCTTTAGCAGCAGTTGCCTGCCTCCTGAGCCTGCGCCTGCTTGTCTCCTCCGGGCCACAGGGGGGCGCTGTTGATCTTGGTGCTGTGGGCCTTGGCTGTCTCGTTGTGCATCCCCCCCTCACTGGATAGCCGTTTGTGGATCTCTGAGGCCATGGTCAGGAAGGCTCGCTCCACATTGCCCGAATTCTTAGCACTAGTCTCCATGAACGGGATACGAAGAGAGGAGGCTAACTCCTGAAGAGAGAGAGAGAGAGAGAGAGAGAGAGAGACCCTAACAAAGGGTTTATAGTTTTATTTTTAGGGGAAAAAGTAATTGTTTGTCTGGTACTGTGCTATGAAATTCACTGTGCTTTACATAGATAGAAAATGTAACGTGAATACATGCATTGGTAGTCTGTAATATTGAGATCCCATAAGAAAAGTTTCAGTCATGTCTTTCTTTATCCAGAAAGTTTGTTAATGTTTTTGTATGGCTGTTGTATAGCCACTAGGAGGCACCACGCAGCCGTGTAAGCCCAAATGAACTTCTGCATACAAGATGGTAGAAAATAACTGGCAAAGCAGCCAGTATGACTGAACTAATAGTATCCTTAACGCAAGAAAAGAAAGGAAAAAGCACATCTGTGAATGTTCTCATTCATCCAGGTCATGGTTATCCAAAGGAATTGAATCGAGTGCAACTGGACTTGGTATAGAAAAGGAAAAAGCACTTCGAAAAATCTAGTTATTTGGTCATTAAATGCTGACATCAAAGATTTACTAGTAAATCTTTGTCAGCATTTCCCATCCCAGTCATCAAGGATCCCGTCCTGCAGATTTGCACTGTAATGTAACCCTTCATAAGTAGGTCTGCTTGTACTTTCTGACCTAATCAGAACTTAATACTAGTGGTAGCCATATTATTTTGAAGCATTTGCAATTGCCTGCTGGCAATGGGTGCGTGTGTTTGTGTTAGCTAGCTGCACTCTGCACGTTTTGTTGTTTTCCGCCTTTAGATAGCGATAATAGAGAGAGACAGGAAAGGCAGGGGAGAGAGAGGGGATGACATGCAGCAAAGGGCCCGGGCCGGATCCAAATCCAGGCCGCTGCTGTAAGGACTCAGCCTTGTGTGGTACCACTCTACCAAGCGAGCCACCGGTGGCACCCTTAGGTGCACGTACTCTCTCCAGAGATTATTTAGTTTTTAGTGATTCTTTCTCTGGGTTTTGCTTTTTCTCTCACTCTGTCCTTTTCTCTCTTTCATCATGCACCAGTTTCTGGTTGTTAAACCTTGCAAACCCAGTGCTGCTGTTACGGAGGAGGAGTCAACAGAGGCAGGCTACGCGATGTCTCATGCAACTGCTCCTGGGCCCAATTACTCCTGAGCAGCTGTCTTGCAACCCAGTTGCCCAAGCACAAGACGGTGTTCATGGTGCTGCAGCGGCTGATAATAGCCATGGCTTGAACAGCCTTGCCCCGCCGCAGTCCACCCCTGTTTCCCTAAACCTAACTTTGGCCTGACTACACATGCATTCAACCCAAGTTGGTACCGTGGGAGACCATAGCTGGAGTACTCTGTAAAGCTAGATGCGTGCTTTTGTTTCCCCTGTCGCAAATTTGGCACATTTAATGTGAGTGATATAGGATCAAGGATTGGCTCTGAGCCCTTTCTTGTTTGCAATGGTGATGGACAGGTTGACGGACGAGATCAGGCAGGAGTCTCCGTGGACAATGATGTTTGTGGATGACATTGTGATCTGTAGTGAGAGTAGGGTACAGGTTGAGGAGAGCCTGGAGAGGTGGAGGTATGCACTGGAGAGAAGAGGAATGAAAGTCAGTAGGACAAGACGGAATACCTATGCATGAATGAGAGGGAGGACAGTGGAATGGTGAGGGTGCAAGGAGTAGAGGTGACAAACAAGTATGAGTTTAAATACTCGGCGTCAACTGTCCAAAGTAACAGGGTGTGCAGAAGAGAGTGCAGGCAGGGTGGAGTGGGTGGAGAAGAGTGTCAGGAGTGATTCGTAACAGAAGGGTACCAGCAAGAGTTAAAGGGAAGCTTTACAAGATGGTTGTGAGACCAGCTATGTTATATGGTTTGGAGACAATGGCACTAATGAAAGACAGGAGGTGGAGGTGGAGGTGGCAGAGTTGAAGATGTTAAGATTTTCATTGGGAGTGATGAAGAAGGACAGGATTAGGAGCGACTATATTAGAGGGACAGCTCGGGTTGGACAGTTTGGAGACAAAGCAATAGAGGCAAGATTGAGATGGCTTGGACATGTGTGGAGGAGAGATGCTGGGTATGTTGGGAGAAGGATGCTGAATATGGAGCTGCCAGGGAAGAGGAGAAGAGGATGGCCAAAGAGGAGGTTTATGGATGTGGTGAGGGAGGACATGCAGGTGGCTAATGTGACAGAGAAAGATGCAGAGGCGACCCCTAATGGGAGCAGCCAAAAGTAGTAGTAGTAGTAGTAGTAGTAGTAGTAATGTGAGTGATATAGATTTTGTGTATGTTATAGCTTACATCCCTAAAGAACACTCATATTAACAGTAGTAGTTGGTGATCAACGTATTCTAGAACCGGGCCTGCTGTGCTCTACACCGTGAAATGGCACCAATAGCGAGCGAGAACAGAAACGGAGGAACATGTGCACTCCGGATGTAGGGACGACATATGGGCGGGGCTAGCAGCGTTGGGGGCGGGGTTTACCTGAGCGGTGGCGCAGTCGATTACTTTCTTAGTGATGAGGTCCGACTTGTTCCCGACGAGGAGTCTAGAGACGTTCTCACAGGCGTAGCGTTCAATCTCCTCCAACCACTGCCTCACGTTGTTAAAGGACTCCTGGTGAAGGTGGAGGACAAAGAAAATACAGGAGGGAAGAAGAGAAGGGGGAGAAGAGGAGGTGCTGTTCACACAGAACTGAGGGAGACTCAATTTATTGACGGAAGTATGTCCCACCCCGGTACGGTAGGTGGCGATATGCCCCCTTTCAGCTGGTTGCTATTAGGTGAAAGACCGCCATGGGAACTATGGATCATGCACAGAATGCCGAGGCCAGTTCGGGGCCGGTTGAAGCGTATACATGCCAGAGTAAACCCACCCCCAACCGCATCATCTAGGTGTGTTAGTCCCACTTCCAGAAAGTCCATTCAGTAGGAGTTCAGTCGGACTAACACGTTTACATGGAGAAAAGGGGGGGGGATCCCCCCGAAAAAGATCCCGTGGCACTTACCGCAAAGAGTAGGGGGTTCCCCGGTGTCCCGGCAAAATTCCCATCCTGGCTCTCCCCATCTGGTCACCTAATCACCCCACCCGTGATTCCGCTCAGTGATCCCTCCCTCTCCACCTCAAGCTGATGTGTGGTGAGCATCCGCCCATCCATCCATTATCCAAACCGCTTATCCTGCTGTCAGGGTGGCGGGGATGCTGGAGCCTATCCCAGCAGTCATTGGGCGGAAGGCGGGGAGACACCCTGGACAGGCCGCCAGGCCACCACAGGGATCAGCTCTCATTTATCAATGCGAGTCTAAACGTTCCTAATGAAACCACGTGACTAGGCGAATCTCCACCAACTTTACTAACCTGACCTTAACCTGTAACGGTAACCGTACACTTAGCACCTGTAGCTGCATTTTGGTGCAAAATGGCTGCCGTGCAGGTGGTGCTACACATTGGTGGTGGCTGAGGTGAGTTACCCCCTTCAATGTGAAGCGTTTTGGGTGTCGAAAAAAGTGCTGTATAAATGTAATGATTATTATTATTATTATTATTATTATTATTATTATTATTATTATTATAGTACATGAGACAATGGACACACACACACACACCTGCTCGGTGACATCGTAGACTATGATGATGCCGTGGGCTCCTCTGTAATAGCTGGAGGTGATGGTTCGAAACCTCTCCTGGCCTGCCGTGTCCCACTGGAGAACACACACACACACACAAATTCATAGATGAACAAAGACACACAACACACAAACAAATAGATGTTGCATTCTTTGCAGTCACAGTGTGTGTGTGTGTGTGTGGGGGGTGTCTAACTGAACTTTGAACTTTGTTTTGCCCAGGTTTTTAGAGAGGGTGATGTTAATACTGTCACTCCTGTTTGCACTGTTCATTGGTCCACATAACAACACATGTGTATGTTTTATGTTATTTATAATATGAAGCCAAAATCATCAGGGCAGTCTTTTGCACTTGGTCCAGTCAGACGTAGAAACATGCGGTCCCTCCCCGCTGCTTGTGGACTCCCACACTGTTTCCAGCCCACTCTGAACCGCCGCTCAGGCCAGACCCATACAACAGACAAGCTTTCTGTCTCATTTTGGCTTTTGTGGACGCCGTGTTGGCTTTTAGATTTCGGTTGGTGCACGGATGGACGTCTCCATCCTGACGTGTGACGCTGCTCTGACTGGAAATCCCACAGCCGTCCAAATCACCCATGACTTAAATGACACGAGGACCCTTAAAACACCACGTGACCCCCCCCCCGTCTGAGTGGGCATTAGCAGCGTTTTGTCTTTATCCTCGTCTGACTCAGACTCACAATCTGCAGTTTGACGGTTTTGCCCTCCATGTCGATGGTCCTGATCTTAAAGTCCACGCCGATGGTAGAGATGTAGCTCTCAGTGTAGGTGTCATCCTGAGGGCAAAGGTCAGAGGGTCAACGCCAGGGAAACACTTCCTTGTTGTAATGAGTCAGCACTCTCTTCTGTGTGAAACCATTCATTCATCCATCCATCCATTTGTGCATTCATTCATTCATTTATCCATCCATTTATTCATCCATCCATCCATTCATGCCTTCATCCATTTATTCATCCATCCATTCATGCCCTCATTCATTTAGTCATTCATCCATTTATTTATTCATCATCCATCCATTCATGTATTCATCATTTGTTCATTCATTCATCCATTTATTGATCCATCCATTCATGCATGCATGCATGCATGCATTCATTCATCCATCCATTCGTCCATTTATTAATTCATCCATTCGTTTATTCATTCATTCATCCATTTGTTCATTCATCCATTCATTCTATAAACCCACATTGGTTTACACCAGTGTCTTTGCTGCTGACTGTATTCACCTGAACTGTACGTACAAGGAGGACAGTGAGACAGACGAAAAACGGAAAAAGAACGGGAGAAAGACAAAAAAGATGGAATACATACCATAGACAGGCAGATAAAGAGAATGAGAGGGTGACACAGACAGACAGACAGACGGACAGATAGAGCAGGAGACAGATAGACACTCTGTATTGTTTCTGCTCTCGTCTTTCTTCTACTTCTGTCTCTTTTGTTTTTGCGGGGTTGTTTACATACTATTTTATACACCGATCAGCCAAAACATTAAAACCACCTGCCTAATATTGTGTAGCTCCCCCTCGTGCCACAAAAACAGCTCTGACGCATCGAAGCACGGACTCCACAAGACCTCTGAAGGTGTCCTCTGGTATCTGGCACCAAGATGTTAGCAGCAGATCCTTTAAGTCCTGTAAGTTGCGAGGTGGGGCCTCCATGGATCGGACTTGTTTTTCCAGCACATCGTACAGATGCTTGATAGGTTTGACATCTGGGGAATTTGGAGGTCAACGCACGGTGGCGCAGTGGTTAGCGCTGTCACCTCACAGCAAGAAGGTCCTGGGTTCGAACCTTGGGGTTGTCCACCCTGGGGGGTCATCCCAGAGAAAACATGCATGTCTGTGGTGGGTTTTCTCCGGGTGCTCCGGTTTCCCCCACCATCACAAAGACATGCATGTTACTCGTGTCTGTGCCCCTGACCAAGGCATGGCGAGACGAACTGGAGTTGGTCCCCGGGTGCTGCATGGCGGCTGCCCACTGCTCCTAGCTACACAGCTAGGATGGCTTAAATGCAGAGCACAATTTCCCTACGGGGATCAATAAAGTCATATCCACATGAATGCCAGGACCCAAGGTTTCCCAGCAGAACATTGCCCAGAGCACCACACTCCTTCCACTGGTGCACCTTCTTCCCATAATGCATCCTGATGCCATCTCTTGCCCAGGTAAATGACTCAGACACACCCGGCTGTCCACATGATGTGAAAGAAAACGTGATTCATCAGACCAGGCCAACTTCTTCCATGCTCCATAGTCCAGTTCTGATGGTTACGTGCCCATTGTAGGTGCTTTTGATGGTGGACAGGGGCTATCATGGGTACTCTGACCGGTCTGTGGCTACGCAACCACATACACCGTGTGTTCTGACACCTGTCTATCATAGCCAGGATTAACTTTTCCAGCAGTTTGAGCTACAGTAGCTCTTCTGTGGGATCAGACCACACGGGCTAGCCTTCGCTCCCATGTGCATCAATGAGCCTTGGGTGCCCATGACTCTGTCACCGCTTCACCGGTTGTCCTTCCTTGGACCACTTTTGGTAGCTACTGACAACTGCATATCAGGAACAGCCATCAAATCCTGCCGTTTCGGAGCTGCTCTGAGCCAGCCGTCGAGCCATCACTATTTGGTGCTTGTCAAAGTCACTCAGGTCCTTACGCTTGCCCATTTTTCCTGCTTCCAACACATCAACTTCAAGAACCGACTGTTCTCTTGCTGCCTAATATATCCCACCCCTTGACGGGTGCCACTGTGACGAGATAATCAATGTTATTCACTTGCCTGTCAGTGGTTTTAATGTGTTGACTGATCAGTCAGTGCGTTTACATGCACAGTTAAGTCGAGCTACGGTTAAAGCTCAATTAGGCCCTGTGATCAGACTACTGTCCTTGTGCCAGCATGCAAGAACTGGGGGAGACTCGATTTGTTGACGGAAGTATGTCTGACCCCGGTACGGTAGGTGGCGATATGCCCCCTTTCAGCTGGTTGCTATTGGACCTTCTACCTAACAAGTGAGCAAGTGGCAAGCGGGTTCCGCGTGGAGCGGCGAGAACATGGACCACTTTACAGCACTGTACATTTCGTACCTACTCTACGCTTTACTTCTGGTACACATGAGGTGCGCGCTACCCCCGGTGCCAACACAGCATGAAGTCTGTCTCCTCGTCTGTCCAGAAACACGTGGTTCTTGCTCTAGCACTCGCCATGTTGACACTGTTGATGCTACGCTGTTCGACTTCCGGGTGAAAGACCGCCTCGGAAACTATGGATGATGCGTAGAACGCGTTATTATTTTTCCCACCTGGATTCCGGGAAGACCCGCCCCTACTCTATCTCTGATTGGCTAACCCTATCCCTAACCCCACCCTAAACCTAACCTTAACCAACCTAATCAACGGAGGCAACGAGTACTAGCCAATCAGAGGCAGAGTTCCCGGAATGCGGGTGGGGGAAAAAAAGCAAGGGCGTAGAACGCCTAGGCCAGTTTGGGGCCGATGGAAGCATACATGCCAGACTACATCCATCCTCATCTGCATCATCTAGTGTGTTAGTCCCACCTCCAGAAACTCATCTAGTACGATTTCAGCTGGAGTAACGCGTTTACATGTATTTTAGAAGTCCAGTTTTAGACGGACCAACACAATAAATCCACTTTTTTGAACGTCATGTAAACGCAGTCACTGTGTACATATATATAAATTTATATATATACACTGTTTCTTTTCATGTACTGTTTTAATTGCCTTGTATTTTTATGATTTATTTCTTATGTCTTTAACAAGTACACAAGCAACGACTAAGCTAAATTCCCTGTATGTGCAAGTGTACTTGGCCAGTAAAAGGATTTCTGGTTCTGATTCTGACGGAGAGAGAGAAAGAGAGACAGACAGCGAGCGAGAGAGACAGGGAGAGAGAGACAGAGAGGGGAGAAAGAGACAGACAGACAGAGAGGGAGAGTGTTGTGGGTGAGGACAGACCTACCGCAAAACGCAGCAACAGACATGACTTGCCGACCCCAGAATCCCCGATCAGCAGCAGTTTGAACAGATAGTCACTGAAAGAGATTGTGTATGCACACACACACAGAGTGGTGGTCAGTGTTGTGTTGGTTAACTGGGGGTATATTGGTGGCCTTGTGTCCTGTCCTGTATGTTCTCTGAATGAAGTCCCTCACCTCCACACAACATCACAGCCCACCTCACCTCCACACAACATCACAGCCCATCTCACCGCCACACAGACATCACACCATCACCACCACCACCGACACATCCACCTCACCTCCACACAACATCACAGCCCACCTCACCGCCACACAGACATCACACCATCACCATCATCACCGACACATCCACCTCACCTCCACACAACATCACAGCCCATCTCACCGCCACACAGACATCACACCATCACCGACACATCCACCTCACCTCCACACAACATCACAGCCCACCTCACCGCCACACAGACATCACACCATCACCATCACCACCGACACATCCACCTCACCTCCACACAACATCACGGCCCATCTGACCGCCACACAACATCACAGCCCATCTCACAGCCACGACACATCCACCTCACCTCCACACAACATCACAGCCCATCTCACCTCCACACAGACATCACACCATCACCACCACCATGACACATCCACCTCACCTCCACACAACATCACACCATCACCACCACCACGACACATCCACCTCACCTCCACACAACATCACAGCCCATCTCACCTCCACACAGACATCACACCATCACCACCACCAACACATCCACCTCACCTCCACACAACATCACAGCCCATCTCACCGCCACCACCAACACATCCACCTCACCTCCACACAACATCACAGCCCATCTCACCACCACCACCGCCACATCCACCTCACCTCCACCCAACATCACAGCCCATCTCACCACCACCACCGCCACATCCACCTCACCTCCACCCAACATCACAGCCCATCTCACCGTCACCG
>JAJHIY020000652.1:1402500-1447500 GCA_022114975.2 Lampris megalopsis | reverse complement strand
CTTATCATCTTCATCTCTGCCACCTCCAGCTCCACCTCCTGTCTTCTCATCAGTGCCACTGTCTCCAAACCATACAACATAGCTGGTCTCACAACCGTCTTGTAAACCTTCCTTTTAACTCTTGCTGGTACCCTTCTGTCACAAATCACTCCTGACACCCTTCTCCACCCACTCCACCCTGCCTGTACTCTCTTCTCCACCTCTCTCCTGCACTCCCCGTTACTTTGGTCTGTTAATGGTGACGACACACTGAGGTTATAAAACTGTTTAGATATTTAATTTCATCACAAGCAGTATGACATATAAGTTTACAAGTGCTGTAGAATCAATAACTGTATGAAACTAAAAAACAAAAACAAAAATCAGACTACGTAAGGAAGGCGTTTCATATCTCTGACCTGTTCATCCGTAATCTGTTACCACAACCAGCAGCTAGGGGCACAAGCACCGTTTCTGAATGCATGTACGTAACTTTACCGTACGTCAACTGTGCACTCTTCCCCGGCCTGGCGGGTTAGTCCAATATCTGTGATTGGCTGGATAGCCGTCCAGTCACTCTAACTAGACCAATAGACGTGTTACCTTGTTTACATGCGCCAAATGATGTGCGTGCGCAGATTGAGAGGCAAAAAGGGGCCACGAGTCTTGTGTTTGTAAACATTACTACTGTAACGATCATGAAGGAGTAGACTCGCTGGCTGGTTGGCTAACGGGTCGGACCCTTTAGTCGACTGGTTAACGTAGTCGCCCGTGGTGCGGGAGACCCGGATTCGCGTCCTGGCTGCGGCAGTTCCCGGCTGTCCCTGAATTCGCTACATTGGTGTCAGAAGTGGGATGGTGAGACCCGAGGCCATCGGAAGCGCATGCGCCCAGAGGCGTGAGGGAGTTGGTATGCTGAAGCGCAGGGACGCACTTCCCGCAGCGGGGTGGGAGGGGTGTAACGATCATGAATGAGTAGACTCCAGCGCACCCAGACTGGATTCAAAGTGTGTTTAAACACACAACTGCGCAGAACAAGGCTATACTAGCTGAGGGGAAGATAAAAAGGCTTCAAAGCTTCAAACCAAAATGACAATGAACCTGACAGTCGCTTCAGTGATGCCACGTTTTCTGAGGTCACTGAAGAGGACGTGGCGTGCAATAATGGCATTGGTGTACAGTGTGATAGCGACTTAAGTGAGGAAATTACACATTTGAAGAACAAGATAGCTCAACTTGATGAAGAACTCACGGAGAGAAATGGGGAAATGTATAAACGGAGGGAGGAGAAGGCCAAACTGAAAGACAAGATGTTTGGATTCCAATTAGTGGAGCAATCAAATGCAGTGAAATTCTTCACTGGATTAGCAAATCTGTCATTGTTTCTTTGGGTGGTAAGTCAAGTAACTGGCATAAAGCTGGGCCTCAATAATAATATCAGCTGAGGACCATGTGCTCATAGTTTTCATGAAACTGAGACTTGGCTCATCAAACAAGGACATTGCCTATCGCTGTGATTTGACAACAACTATGGTGTCCAAAACGTATTGTTCCTGGTTACCAGGAACAGCCTCAGCCCTGCAGAATCTCATCATCTGGCCTAGCAGGGCTGAAATTCGCCTGCATTTACCTAATGCATTTAAAAGAAAATACAGAGACTGTGTTTGCATTATTGACTATACAGAAGTCTTCATTGAGCGACCACGAAGTCTGACTGCTCGGGCACAGACTTGGTCGAATTATAAGCACAATAATACCTCCAAGTATTTGATAGGAGTAAGCCCTGCTGGGGTGTCATGTTTCTATCATCTGGCTGGGGTGGCCGTGTTTCTGGATTTTTAGAAAATATTGTAACGTGCATGGATAAGTAGACACGTTGGCCCTTGGCTAACGGGTCCGAGCCTTTAGTCCACTGGTTAGCGATGTCTCCCGCGGTGCGGGAGGTGCGGGTTCGCGTCCCGGCTGCGGCAGTTTCTGTGGTTGACCCCCGAATTCCCTACAATATTTATTCAGGGGAGCGTATCTTAGCAGATAATGGTTTTCTGGTGGAAGATGAACTTGCCAAAACGGGTGCTTATCTAAGGATCCTTAAATTCACAAAAGGAAAACGTCAACTGCCAGCCAGAGATGTGGGTGAACCACGACGTCATTCAAACGTGAGGATACATGTAGAGAGTTACAGGTCAACTGAAGAGGTTTCAAACCATTCAGAATAATTTACCGATATCACAAGTTTGACTTTCTAGACAATGCAATGACTGCCATTTCAGCTGAAGTGAATCTGAATAGAAGTGTCGTTTGTTGCTATAAAAAGACACTTTATTTTATAATCATAATAATAATATCTTGGTATTATTTCAACAGGGGTAAATACTGACCCCTGATTAAATATGACGCCTTATTTTTTCTTTTAATACTTTACTTTGGGAAAGTGATTATTAACCGTATAAAGTTTTTTGAGCGCATTTCAGTTTTATAATACCAAAGGCTTTTGTAAAGAAATAAATCGGACATGGCCGTTGTTTTGCCACACGTTCTGCGCGCGCATCTTGTTTGCGACGAAGTTTTTTCGTCACGCGATAAGGGGGGTTATAGTAAGTAAATACCACTATAAATAGATTGTTGTGTTAGAGAGGAAAAGGCCACTATTCGTCAAATTATAGTCGTGCAAATGATAAGATAAACGGGAACATGGGAAAATATATGAGGCCTTATTTTTAAGGCGTGAAATTAAAGAAAGAAGAAGAAAAATCAGAATTGGCGTGCAAAGTCCTTTAATCTGTGTTTTCATGCTTGGCCATATTGCAACACACATTGTGACGTTTTTCCGTTCCACCGCTAAAGATGTAGGCTGTATGGCGATAACACGCTTTGTCCTGCCGGGAATCCGTCACACGAAGAAGAAGAAGCGGAAGTGGTAGAATCTGTTTCCGGGTCACGTCGCACACGCGTTTGATCACGGCGTCAACAGTCGCGCTAACTTTCATCTCCGACGTCCACGTTATGTTGGGGTCAATGTAGCGACAACACGCTTATCGTTTTTTTTATTTTATTTTATTTTTATTTGTTCTTTTTGTAGCTCTCCCTCACAAGTAGTCACCATAAACGTCGCAAGGAAAGATTACCGGGAGTGTTTCTCAGGTTTGATCACCAGTTTAATGTGGCGCTCAACGCCGAAATGTCACCTCTCCGTCGCGTAAATACGTATGTTTACATTTATATTTACCTTCAACAGGCTCTCGTGCAAAGCATCTGACTTCATAAATTCATAGATTCATCGAATTAGCCGATGAATTGAAGTGTAATCAGTTGGCATCACAGCACTACATAGTAGTACTATATCAATAGTGGAAGTATACATTGTTACATTGTAACTATGTCAAAGTATTATAGAAATGAACTACTTTTCCTACATACATTGTTACATTGTAGTTATATTGCTACATTGTAATTATATCAAAGTATGATCATATGAATTAGCAATAGATCATCAAGAGGTGGTGAACAGGAGTGTTGCAGTACAATGCAGATTTCATCTGAACATATCAGTATAACACACATCATATTTCAAGTGAACATATCAGTATAACACACATCATATTTCAAGTGAACATATCAGTATAACACACATCATATTTCAACTGGACATATCAGTATAACATCATATTTCAAGTGCAGGTAGAAGGAGGACACAGTTGAAGCAAACCGGTAATAATGGTGTTTAAATAATTAAGTACACAACAGTAATGCTGTCACCAGTGGTAACGTTAGATAATTCACATGAACTGCAAAGCTCCACTGGGCAGTTCCAGATCCTGCTTATGTACTGAAGAGCCAGCGGGAGGTGGTGCACGGCTGCATGGAGCAGTATCTCTAGAATGGGGAAGTGCAAGTTTGCGTCCAGTTGGCTGGACGACAGCAGGTTCGCCGCATGGCTGAAGCCGGTCGAGGGGAACAAACACGAAGCCCACTGCACTTTCTGCCAGAGGAACTTTAAGCTGTGCACCATGGGGGTCAGGGCCGTCGACTCGCACATGGTGTCAGAAAAACACAAAGCCGCCACTAAAGTCCAAGAGCAGATATCTGCGCTGAGCAGAGTTGTTAAGGCGGACCCGAGCGAGAACGTCCCGGTTCCGGCGGCAACGCCCAACCCATCTGACAATGCGGAGGTATTCTGGTGTGGGAACACCTTTTTTTCTGTGCTTATTTTGGGTGTTGAACTGGCATTTACTTAACTTTGACATAACACTGGAAAAGGTCTTAAAAATCTTACATTTGACAGTCTGAAGGCAGCAGATTCCCTGATAAGATGGAGTGGTAGTAGTGCTGATGCCTTTAGGACATGGATTAACCATAAGATGGAGCGGTAGTAGTGCTCATGCCTTTAGGACATGGTTTAACCATAAGATAGAGTGGTAGTAGTGCTCATGCCTTGAGGACATGGTTTAACCATAAGATGGAGCGGTAGTAGTGCTAATGCCTTTAGGACATGGTTTAACCATAAGATGGAGCGGTAGTAGTGCTAATGCCTTTAGGACATGGTTTAACCATAAGATGGAGTGGTAGTAGTGCTAATGCCTTTAGGACATGGTTTAACCATAAGATGGAGTGGTGGTAGTGCTGATGCCTTTAGGACATGGTTTAACCATAAGATGGAGTGGTGGTAGTGCTGATGCCTTTAGGACATGGTTTAACCATAAGATGGAGCGGTAGTAGTGCTGATGCCTTTAGGACATGGTTTAACCATAAGATGGAGTGGTAGTGCTAATGCCTTTAGGACATGGTTTAACCATAAGATGGAGCGGTAGTAGTGCTAATGCCTTTAGGACATGGTTTAACCATAAGATGGAGCGGTAGTAGTGCTAATGCCTTTAGGACATGGTTTAACCATAAGATGGAGTGGTAGTGCTAATGCCTTTAGGACATGGTTTAACCATAAGATGGAGCGGTAGTAGTGCTAATGCCTTTAGGACATGGTTTAACCATAAGATGGAGTGGTAGTAGTGCTAATGCCTTTAGGACATGGTTTAACCATAAGATGGAGCGGTAGTAGTGCTAATGCCTTTAGGACATGGTTTAACCATAAGATGGAGTGGTAGTGCTAATGCCTTAAGGACATGGTTTAACCTCATGGAAAGGCTGAATGTATGAAGTAATCTGTACCTCTTCTCAGGCGGGACTGACTGAGCAGTCGGTGGATCTGAGCTTCGATGGAAAGGCTCTTGTTGGACCCGTTGGATCCGACCTGACGAAGGAGAATCTGAGTTCTGTGGACGAGATGGCCCACAAGATGCTGCTCAAGACTCCTGGAGGAGGAAGAGTGAGAGAACGAGAAGGAGGTGTGTGGGGTGTTAAGAGACTGCATGCAGGGTGTTTCCTCCATGTCTAGGTTTAAACCAAAAACCATTTGGCTATTGCTGGAAAACTTGAGCGGTTGAAATATCATGATAATACAGTTTAGTTTCCCTTTGAAATGACAAAATACCATCAACTGATATAAATGAAATAAGGGTTTTTATGATCAAATATTCAAAAAACTTTTTTAACCCTGGATCACAACTAGAACCTAAAAACATTGATGTTTAGAAAACTCTAATGCCCCTTTTCCACTACATGGTAGCGGCTCGACTCGACTCAGCTGGACTCGCAGAGTGTCGTTTTCCATTACCGTAACAGAACTTCCTCAGTGTAGCTGGTCTGCATTGATTTTGGTACCTGCTCCAGTTTTTTGGAACCCCAACAAAGGTGGTACCAGGAAAGTGGTAACTGTTACCAAAATGCCGGTACTTTCCAGTAACGGAAAACGAAGAAGTCGAGTCGAGCAAGTACCATGTAGTGGAAAAGGGGCATAAAAGACACCAAGAGCCTGGGGCGTCCGGGTGGCTCGGTGGTCTATTCCGTTGCCTACTAACACGGGGATCGCCGGTTCGAATCCCCGTGTTACCTCCGGCTTGGTTGGGCGTCCCTACAGACACAATTGGCCGTGTCTGCAGGTGGGAAGCCGGATGTGGGTATGTGTCCTGGTCGCTGCACTAGCGCCTCCTCTGGTCGGTCGGGGCGCCTGTTTGGGGGGAAGGGGGAACCGGGGGGAATAGCGTGATCCTCCCACGTGTTACGTCCCCCTGGTGAAACTCTTCACTGTCAGGTGAAAAGAAGCGGCTGGTGACTCCACATGTATGGGAGGAGACGTGGTAGTCTGCAGCCCTCCCCGGATCAGCAGAGGGGGTGGAGCAGCGACCGGGACGGCTCGGAAGAGTGGGGTAATTGGCTGAGTACAAGTGGGGAGAAAAAAGGGGGAAAATCCAAATTCACGTGATTGTACGTCCTCATGTCTTCCTCGGTCATGTGGTACAAAGTACTTTAAACCAAAACTAAGACGTGAACAGACCTGCTGTCATAGAATCTGTTTGGAGTACTTTTGTTTTTTCTCTCTAAATCTCCTCCGCTCCGGAGTCTGAAATGGCTGCAGATGGAGGTAACCGTTGTTTTCTTCAAGCCCGCGTTTATTTCAAGTGATCTTTCTGGTCAAATACATTTTTAAACGTTACGATGGTTCCTCATCTGGTCAGTTGTGGTGACCAGCTAGCCAACTGCCAGGTCCTGTTTGCACACACTTTGACTTGTACAGACAATAAATAAAATAAAATGACAAAAATCACGCAAATAGACCAAAAAACAACCACCGACTGTCCTCAGCTAGTCGCCGATTGCCGATATATTCATCCAGTCGCCCAGGCCAAGATGAGTTACCTGCTCATTTTGTTCTTCAAGTTAAATGCCGTTATGGAAGCACTCATGAATTTTGTGTGTTCACCAGAGCAAACCATGGACTCTGATGATGAAGACACCACGTTCTCCTCCCACCCTGGCACCTTCTCCCTCCCCTCCTCCTCCTCCAATCCCCTGGAGCTGCTCCCTGACAACACACTGCAGAGGAGCAAACTGTTACACACCTACCCCCGCAGCAACGACGACTCCTCCAGACCTCCCCCCAGAACAGCATCCATCTCCTCAGGTTCCCATTCTTCCTCCAACTTGGAGTCCTCCTCGTCATCCTCTCTGGCTCCTCCACGGTCCCCCACCAACTCCTCCTCCTCTGTTCTGGCCTCTTCGCCGTCTGCGCCCCGCCCCTCCTCACCCCTCACTTCCTTCTCCTCCCCTTCTGCTCTTTGCACTGCCAGCGGTATGACTTCTGTTCCTGCGGCGGCCTCTTCATCCCTGCCACCTCCTTCTTCCTACCTCAGCACCACCGCTTCTTCCTCCACTGCCCCTCTTTCCTGCTCTGTCTCCTCCTCTTCACTCCACCCTCCTCCTGTAACATCCTACTCCCAACCTTCCTCCTCATCTCTCCTCCCACCTAACCGTCTGTCTCTCCTCCTCCTCCTTAGGTTCCACCCCCTACTCTCTGACCCCTGGCGCTTCCTCTGTCAGGGCCCAGGAACATGTGGCCCAGCTGGCCTCCCAAAGCCTCCAGCAGCAGCAGGCCAGCAGGAGGCTTTTGGAATCGATGTCTCAGTCCCTGGACAGCCTGGCCCAGTCCGTCCAGCTTCTGGTGGAGAGCCAGCAGCAGTTTGTCCAGGGGTCCCTGATACTGCAGAAGCAGACGGTGCAGATCCTGAAGGATTCCTCCATCACAGCCTGGGACATACTAAGGGAGAAGCTCAACCAAGGACACAATGCCGAAAACACTCTGAGAGAGATGTTTTGGTCAGAAGGACCGGCCTGTACTGCGCTGCAAAAGCTGAAATGATGATAAATGGATTTCTATTCCGTTTAATTTTTTATGAAAGCAGTAAGCTGTGACTTTTTTTTTTTTTTACTATTCTCAAGGATCATAACTGTGTTCAGTTCACATTCTGTTACTTTTCATCCAAAGTTTAAACTGAAATAAATCATTATATCCTCCCTGTGTATGATGTAGTCAGGCTCCATAACACCACCAGTCATCTTCACCATGGTTGGAGACACTCTACAGTCTCTGTATACTACTGTTGGGATGTTTTGACCGGGTAGGATGAACACTGGTGCAGTGGCAAATGCATACGTGTTGGAAAAAAGACGGAAACGTGATGCTGATGTGTCCATGACAACCAATATGACTGTACAACGGTGTCCCCTGTAGTCTCATGTAGTTTGTAATACATTAGTCTGTGTTTGCTTTGGTCCCAGGATCCATTTTTACCAGGGTGGGAACTGTTTACTGCTGAGCTGATGGCACACCAGCCACAATGGCTGCTACACCTGGTTTGTAGTCCTGCCACACCTGGTTTGTAGTCCCAGAAAATCAGTGTCAACAGGTCTGTTTCTCTCTGCCTCTTACATCCAACCATATCACCACACTGTTCTGGAATATTTACTGTTTGTACAACAGAATACACACGTCAACATCACGTTTCAAACAAATAGAATAACCACTTATTGATGGAGAAAAGCTGCAGATTTTTGCGTTAATTTGAAAAATGTGATATATTAGTACTCACAAATGTATCACAGTTGATGTTTTTCAAAGTCAAAATAACTTTATTTATCCATTAGGAGCTTCATTTGTGTAAAAGTGTCAGTGCAAACACAAATGCATAGCCATACAGATGACAAAGAGTAGACAACATACAAATACAACTTAAAAAACAATTAAGGAGGTCCACTAATATGTTAGGTGTGCTTAAAAATGTCCATAGATACATAGTAGTAAATAAGTGAGGTCAAGCCTTGAGATAGCTCAGGCATTATTACTATTATCATTTCTTCTTCTTCTTCTTGCTTGCTCCCCATTTCCCAGGAGTCACCACAGTGTTTTTTATAGTTTCCATCGGCACCCTGTGAGGGCTCAACACCAATGGCAGCCGTTGTTAACCCGGGCCTTGACCTATCCGGTATGGAGCCTCGACCGGTATGGTCTTGCCAAGCCGCATTCTGATTTGGCAAAATTTTACGTCGGATGACCTTCCTGACACCAACCACTAACCCTATGGACGGGCACAGGTGGATGCCATCCCAGTATTCATGGACCTACGCCCATGCCTGTCGCAGGCATTAATTGGTCTAATTGAAGTAGACACAAAGCTTGACATGGCCCGCTTGGTCTTGAATGGAAGTGACCTGTATCTGCGGCCTGAAGGTAGGTGTATGGTGTATGGTGGCTGTATTGGTCGTGTAGTATG
Source organism: Lampris megalopsis (assembly GCA_022114975.2). Classification (NCBI taxonomy): domain Eukaryota; kingdom Metazoa; phylum Chordata; class Actinopteri; order Lampriformes; family Lampridae; genus Lampris; species Lampris megalopsis. The sequence continues at coordinate 1,438,360 of JAJHIY020000652.1, read as the reverse complement.
TGTTGGGTGTCCAAGGCTATTTGTAGTCCTTTCCTTTTGGACCATCTGCTGTAGATGCTGGTTAGTGGTTCTAGGTCCTGTCCAATGATTTTGCTGCACATTCCGATGATTTTGTTGAGGATTAATGTGGAATGTCACTCAAAACACCAAACCAGGCGGTTATGTCGAAGGTGAAGCACCTGTAGAAAGCTAGTAGAACTGATGGGTGAATCTGGAGTTTACAGTTTCCTCAGAAAGAAGAGGCGTTGCTGACATTTGGAGAAGATGATTTCACTATTAGGTTTGAAGGTGAGCTTGTGGTCAGTTGTGGTGCTGAGGTATTTGTGTGTCTCCATTCTGACCTGGCCATTGACCAGCAAGATAGGGATGATAACCTGGCCCATGGTGAAAATCAATGACCAGCTCCTTGGTCTTAGAAGCACTGAGGTCAAGGGAATTCCCCCTACAACACTCTGAGAATATGTCCTTCTCAGCTTGTAGCCGCCCTTTAGAGTTAATGGTATCCACAATGACTGTCATCAGAGTATTTGATGTAGGTTATTACTGGGTCTGAGCTCCTGCAGCTATCAGTGAACAGTGATGAGCACAGGTGAGATTGCAGAGCCCTCTGGGGCTCCAGAGGTGGAGATGGTTCAAGTAGAGGTGAACTGACTCTTGATTTTGACCAATTTGGTTCCTCCCTGTCAGAAATGAATGGATCCAGAGGATCAGCTGTGGATTGACATCCATTTGGAGCAGCTTCTGTCCCATCTGGTGGGGTTTTACTGTGTTAAAAGGGCTTGACAAGTCCACAAAGACTATTTTAACACATGCCTTGGGCTTCTTAAGGTGAGTGTACACACTGCAGCAGTGTCAGAACAGCATCAACCCCCTTATGTTGTTTATATGGGAACTGGAGAGGGTCAGCGTGCACTTCCTTCTGTAACTGGGAAAGAACAAGCCTCGATGCTTTTCATTGCTAGGGATGTTAAGGCTACGGGTCAGTAGTCATTATCAGTGGCGGGGTTGCATTTTGGGTACTGGACAAATAATAGAGGATTTCCACATTGTAGGGATTGAGTGCTGTACCGGGGAGCGGTTGAAGAGCTTGCAGGGAACACCAGACAGTTGGTTGCAGCAGGCCTTCCACAGGTGGCCACAGATGCTTTGTTTGGGTTTATCGTCTTCAGCGTGTATTCTACCTCCCCAGCCTGCAGTTCCAGGTTTGCAGTGGCGAGTGACATGGTAGCCAGTTCACATATTAGCTGCTCCCTCTCCGGTGTAAAGCTATGCTGGTCAAACCTGTAGTAGAAGTTGTTCAGGTTCTCTGCCATGCTGACACAGTCCTTTGCCTCAATACTGAGTATGGCTGAATTATTAGGGAGGTCAGCCAGTGTTTTAATGCCTCGCCAGGCATGCCTGGCTTTACCTTCCTGGAAGAGCTTCTCAACTTTCTCCCTGTACACTCTCTTGGCCTCTTTTGTTTGTTCAGCTTGTTCTGAATGAGGTTGGACTTACCTCTTTCCTGAGATGAATGCTATTTTCTTTTTGTTGAGTGTGACTTTCAGTGCTATTGTGATCCAGGGCTTACTGTTAGAAAATACCTTGACAGTTTTTGTGGGACCTCGCAAAAGGTGATGTCGTGAGCGACAACATCAGTAGCCTCCTCTAAACTGCCCCCCTCCCATAGTTAGCACCTCCCCCTCTGTGTAGTCAAAACAGCCCTGTAGTGTTTCACATGCTATAGTCCCATACATTACACTTTCTGTGGGCTGGATGAAGTGTTGGGTGTGGGACGGGTCCGGGCCACAGCAATTTTGCTATCTGGTAATGGACACCTTCTCAGATATACAGAGTTTTTAAGGAAGTACAAAATTCCAGTCACTCCTAAGGAGTTTGCGATAGTTTGTGATGCCATTCCTTCAGGCTTGGTAAGATTATTGCAAGGCAGTGATTCAGGCATGGGCAACATGGTCCAGAAAGGGCCGATGTGGGTGCAGGCCTTTGTTCAAACCATGCCGTTACACATGTTTGAAAGATTAGGTGGTGTTAAAGTTTGTTTGGATAAAGCCTTCCTTTGGAGGTTTTCTGGGCATGGCCAACTTGGGAGGAGACCCCGGGGTAGACCCAGAACTCGCTGGAGGGACTACATGTCCAATCTGGCCTGGAAACACCTTGGGATCCCCCAGGAGGAGCTGGAGGGCGTTGCTGGGGAGGGGGACGTCTGGAGTGCCCTGCTTAGCTTGCTGCCACCGCGACCCCACCCCGGAGAAGCGGCTGAAAATGAATGAATGAATGAAGAGAACATTTAATTTTTTAAAAGTAAAACAAAGATAGACTTTTTTTTTTGGGGTTAAATCTCTTTATATGGTAAATTTTAAGTTCACAAATGCAGAGGGTCAAATAAAAGGTCACGGGTCACATGTTGTTCAATTCAGGATTTTGAATCTTTGCGAAATGTTTAAAAAAAAGAGAAGCCATTACGACTTTGAAAATATGTGATGCCTTACCCAAAGGAGTTGAATCAAGTGCAACTGGACTTGGTATGTATCCGTGAAGACGTTTCGCCTCTCATCCAAGAGGCTTCCTCAGTTGGTGCCTTTCTGACTAGACCAAGCTAGTCTGACTGGCTGCTGGTGATGAGACTCAGAGTTTATCCTCTAGGAGTCGTTGTCAGAGCTATTGGATGTCCATGGCCCTTTGTGATCCGATTTTCAACTCCTTTAGATAAGCATGACCTGCATGAATGAGAACATGTGATGCCTTGAATATCTGTATTTAACTCTTTCTTTCCCACAGTCCCCTGCTGTATGGTTTAGAATAGTTGTTTTTTTCTTATGTGTCCATGTTCTCTTAGTAACGGTCCCCTGAACTGGATTTAAATAAAGTTTTGTTAAAAAAAAGCAGCCAACAGAAGCGCTTCTGTATGACGGTGACGTCACGTACCGATCCTTGGGCTGATGCGTGCGATTGGTCTGCTGCGGAGGAACACACACGCACACACTCACACACGCTCGACAGCTGGCTTTTATTATGCGGAACACGTGTTTGTTTGTTTTCTTGCCAAACTGGTTTTGGACCAGTGAGCGCAGCTTATTGTTTAATGAACAATGGAACTGGACATGGTGTGCCTGATCACTGAGATAGCGCTGACTCGGAATCAACTTGGGTCAGTGTAAAAAAAAAAAAGCTTCCATGTGGTAAACTACTTTTTGCCCTGTTGCTGTAGCTTAGCTTGCTACATTTTAGCTTCAGTGTAGTGAAGCTTCATTTAATGTAGAGTAACTGCTAACTTAGCTTGCTAAAGCTTCATTTAATGTAGAGTAGCTGCTAGCTTAGCCCACCACAGCTTCATTTAATGTAGACTAGCTGCTAACTTAGCTTGCTACAGCTTCATTTAATGTAGACTAGCTGCTAACTTAGCTTACTAAAGCTTCATTTAATGTAGAGTAGCTGCTAGCTTAGCCCACCACAGCTTAATTTAATGTAGACTAGCTGCTAACTTAGCTTACTACAGCTTCATTTAATGTAGACTAGCTGCTAACTTAGCTTGCTAAAGCTTCATTTAATGTAGAGTAGCTGCTAACTTAGCTTGCTAAAGCTTCATTTAATGTAGACTAGCTGCTAACTTAGCTTACTACAGCTTCATTTAATGTAGAGTAGCTGCTAACTTAGCTTGCTAAAGCTTCATTTAATGTGGACTAGCTGCTAACTTAGCTTGCTGCAGCTTCATTTAATGTAGAATAGCTGCTAACTTAAATTACTACAGCTTCATTTTATGTAGACTAGCTGCTAACTTAGCTTACTACAGCTTCATTTAATGTAGACTAGCTGCTAACTTAGCTTACTACAGCTTCATTTAATGTAGAGTAGCTGCTAACTTAGCTTGCTTCAGCTTCATTTAATGTAGACTAGCTGCTAACTTAGCTTGCTTCAGCTTCATTTAATGTAGACTAGCTGCTAACTTAGCTTACTACAGCTTCATTTAATGTAAACTAGCTGCTAATTTAGCTTACTACAGCTTCATTTAATGTAGACTAGCTGCTAACTTAGCTTATTATTTAATGTAGAGTAGCTGCTAACTTAGCTTACTACAGCTTCATTTAATGTAGACTAGCTGCTAACTTAGCTTACTACAGCTTCATTTAATGTAGACTAGCTGCTTATTTAGCTTACTACAGCTTCATTTAATGTAGACTAGCTGCTAACTTAGCTTACTACAGCTTCATTTAATGTAGAGTAGCTGTTAACTTAGCTTACTACAGCTTCATTTAATGTAGACTAGCTGCTAACTTAGCTTACTACAGCTTCATTTAATGTAGAGCAACTGCTAGCTTAGCCCACCACAGCTTCATTTAATGTAGAGCAACTGCTAGCTTAGGCCACTACAGCTTCATTTAATGTTGAGTAACTGCTAGCTTAGCCCACCACAGCTTCATTTAATATAGAGTCACTGCTAGCTTAGCTCACTACAGCTTCATTTAATGTATAGTAGCTGGTAGCTTAGCTCACTACAGCTTCATTTAATGTAGAATAACTGCTAGCCTAGCTCACTACAGCTTCATTTAGAGTAACTGCTAGCTTAGCCCACCACAGCTTCATTTAATGTAGAATAACTGCTAGCTTAGCTCACTACAGCTTCATTTAATGTAGAGTAACTGCTAGCTTAGCTCACTACAGCTTCATTTAATGTAGAATAACTGCTAGCTTAGCTCACTACAGCTAGCTTACCCTACACTGCTTAGCCCAAATGTAGACCGAAGAGTCGCCCGGTTACCAAACTACGACCGTTCCTGCTGTCACTCCCAGTTTGATTGACATGTGTCTTAATACAAGGACTAACAGTAAAGAGCTAAATCTGAGTTTCTGATGTTTTCTGTTGCTGTTAAAGATTTGTCCACACCTCTAATGGCTGTACAGACTGGAATAGTAACAGACCCACAAGTAACAGATTGGGCCTTTAACACCAGTCCAGTTCCAGGTCATCGGGGGAGCGTCTCTGGCTTTTCCACACTGACACTCCACTTTTACTGTAAAAAACAAAACAAAACAAAACTTTATCCACTTTTCCTCTCTTTTAATTGTTTCACTGAGATGTTACTGGGAATTTGTTGAAACTGAGTGGGTTTTTTTTTAGTTTGGGTTCTTGCATGATGACAAAAAGAAACAAGTCTTGCTTATTGGCTTATCCTACTAATATGATCAAGGTTTTTTCTTTATACGTGAAGGAGTTCAAGTATCTCGGGGTCTTGTTCACGAGCGAGGGTAGGATGGAGCGGGAGATTGACAGGCGGGTTGGTGCAGCATCAGCAGTAATGCGGACGTTGTACCGGACTGTTGTGGTGAAGAGGGAGCTGAGCCTGAAGGCAAAGCTCTCAATTTACCAGTCAGTGTTCATTCCAACCCTCACCTATGGTCATGAGCTTTGGGTAGTGACTCTTACAGATAGGGTGAGGAGGTCGGACACCCGGAGGGAGCTTGGAGTAGAGCCGCTGCTTTTTCACGTCGAAAGGAGCCAGTTGAGATGGGTCGGGCATCTGCGTGATTTTTTTTCGTATCCGTTTTCCGGGGCCTCTGATTGGCTAGTACTCGTTGCCTCCGTTGATTAGGTTGGTTAAGGTTAGGGATAGGCTTAGCCTATCAGAGATGGAGTAGGGGCGGGTCTTCCCGGAATCCAGGTGAACGCTCTCTCAACGAGTACTAGCCAATCAGAGGCAGAGTTCCCGGAAAACGGGTACGAAAAAAAATCACGCCGGACGCTTCCTGGGCGCCTTCCTTTGGAGGTTTACCGGGCACGTCCGACTGGGAGGAGACCCCGGGGTAGACCCAGAACTCGCTGGAGGGACTACATGTCCAATCTGGCCTGGGAACGCCTTGGGATCCCCCAGGAGGAGCTGGAGGGCGGTGCTGGGGAGAGGGACGTCTGGAGTGCCCTACTTGGCTTGCTGCCACCGCGACCCCACCCCAGAGACACAGCTGAAGATGAGACAAGTTTATTCTTTATATGAACAAAGCTGAAACCTGCCCTTAATTTTGACATGTCTAAGGGAACTGGAGCTTTACTTAGAATCTCCGAATGTCACGAAATCCATTTCAGCCAAACACCGTTTCAGTTTAACGTGGCTTTATGGATTTGAATCCATATAATGTATACGATGTCTTGTGTCCAACTATTATTCAACCTTCTTTTATTTAATGTTGTTTTCTGTTTGGTCAGACGTAGAAGACCTCGGGCGCATGTACTAACTGGGCCCCGGGGAATAGCGTGACCTTCCCACGTGCTGCGTCCCCCTGGCGAAACCCCTCACCGTCAGGTGAAAAGCAGCGGCTGGTGACTCCACATGTATGGGAGGAGGCATGTGGTAGTCTGCAGCCCTCCCCCGGATCGGCAGAGGGGGTGGAGCAGCGACCGGGACGGCTCGGAGGAGTGGGGTAATTGACTCAAGGTGCTTCGATTGGTCAGTTTTGCTTACATCACGACGCCACACGGTCTTACGTTGTCAGTTCGACTCTGTACATAACTGTAGTCCGCCTACTTCCGGTTTCTACTGCAGCGGTTATACCAGTTTCCTGTTTGTTGGCGCGTGTTATTTACAATGGCATATTTTTGCGCGATGCCTGCAAGAAGTTTCAAGTTGTGCATATCAAGTTACGTCCACAATTATGAGGATGAGCGGACGTAACTTGATATGTACAACTTGAAACTTCTCACCCGTTTGCTGGTAGGTGCAGGTGAAAGTTTGTCGGTAATTCTGTGCGTGTCGTTGACATTTAGCCATGGTAAATCTTGCAGGCATCGCGCAAAAAATATGCCATTGTCAATAGCACGCGCCAACAAACAGGAAACTGGTATGACCGCTGCAGTAGAAACCGGAAGTCAGTGGACTACAGTTGTGCACAGGACGCATTGTCCTACTGTAAACTGATGGGGTGAACCGTCTCCCTCTGGTTTTACCTCCCTGACACCTGGTGATAAATAGAATGACCATTTGCAATGAAATGATGGACAAAGCTTTCAAACAAATCAGTGCTTAACAACCTTCCAGCGTTACTTCCCCTGGAAGACATACCTGAAACGAAGGCGAACGGTGAAAAGATTAACATTATCTCGAGTGACTGTGGGGGCAATATATTCTTTATTCACAAATGGAACTGAAACTGGTTAGATACATTTGGTAGAAGAGGAAGGATAACAGACAGAAAAGCTCGTTACTTCCATTCTCAAACTCACGGCATGTCATGTCCAGTGTAAGCACCTTTGATAACATCTCCACCAGGAAGCCTCAAGTGTACTATTGTTTATGTCATTTTCTTCTTAAAGTAATGTCTCAAATATTGGGTTTTCCAGGTCTGAAGACCACAGGCACCTTCTCATTTGCATAGCGTAAATGAAATTGAAAACCTTCTGAAGGTGCTTCCACACTGCAGGGTTTGGCCTCGGGCTAGTTAGCAGGACTAGCTTAATCTGTGGTGACACCTCAGCTTGGTAGCCCCAAATTTAGTTCTCAGGCTCATATTTTTTTGTCTTAAAACACTGGACTTAAATTTGACCACCGGTAACGTGACAGTCCACATAATGCAGTGAGGTCATGTGAAGCTCCTCAAGTAGTGTTCTCAATCAGGTCCTCAGGTACCACCAGTACTGCTGGTTTTCGATTCAACCGGGTAGTTCCAACACATGCACGGGTTGTTCCGGGTGTAAAACCTCCTCGATTGGAGGCTGAATAACAGGAACAACAGGTTCATGTATTGAACTTATATTAATTTTTTATATTTGGCCTTTAATTGAGTTCAGGGATGGTCTCAACAAAGTTATATTTACTGACGGTTCAGCCAACATTTTTTTTCTATTAAGATGCTGTCTCATAGAATGGATTGGATGTCTGTTGACTCACTATATAATTTTATTTGCCATTTCTTCCTTCATTTGATAGCGACAGGTGAGAGAGACAGGAAAGGCAGGGGAGAGTGAGGGGATGACGTATAGCAAAGAGGCCGGGCTGGATTCGAACCCAGGCCTCTGCAGTAAGGACTCAGGCTTATGTGGTGCCTACTCTACCAGGTGAGCCACCGGGGCGCCCCTACTCACATTTAATTTAACGCCTGTGTTTAAGCCTCGCACCAGCTTATTCGTTTGTCAGACATTTCAAATTTGCCACAACTCAAATTATTGTTACGCCAATTATCGTTAGCCGTTGTTGGTTTCATGCCGAGGTGACTGAGGTGAGAGAACAGTCGGCAACAAAATCAGCCAACAGGAGCACGGTTAGCGGTGTCGCCTCACGGCAAGAAAATCTTGGGTTCGAAGCCCGGGGTTGTCCAACCTTGGGGGTCATCCCAGGTGGGTGGAGTTTGCATGCTCACCCCTTGTCTGCGGTGGGTTTTCCCCCACCATCAAAAAGACATGCATGTCAGGGTTAATACTCCTGTCTGTGCCCTTGACCGAGGCATGGCAAGACCAACTGGAGTTGGTCCCCGGGGGCTGCACGGCGGATGCCCACAGTGGGCTGTGTAGCTGTAGCTAGTAGCTTCACAGCTAGGGTGGGTTGAATGCAGTGCGTAATTTCCCTATGGGGATCATTAAAGTATATATATATATATATATACATGTTAAAAAAAATAATCAAAAACTCCTGACATCCTGTTTGATTTTACCGATTTTCTGGGACTAAACCCCAAAAATCCATTTTGCAATATGGTAGTGTCAACAAATTTCTTAGCTCGGGTTTAAAAGCAATGTGAAAGCACCTTTACAACCTCTTTAGGAATAGTACAAAAAGGAAGAGTGTTGGGATATGGAGCGGGGCTCTGTGGTGGAACAAAACCTACAGGATTTAAGTAAAATATATTGTCCGTTATTTCCAAGACAGGAAACTGAACCCAACTGACCTGTAAAACCTCACTATTCATTTGGAAGGTGCAATGAATGGTTACCTGCTGCAGTGGTTGTTAAAGTTCCCAGACAAACATTTACAAATTAATTTCCCCCATCTATTTTTTTTTCAAAAACACTTCTAGCTAGCTTTTTTTCTTCCTCAAGCATGTTGATCTTTTCTGAAAATCTGATTGGTGCCTTTCTAAAAAGAAAATGACTAAAAACAAAACAAGACTAGGTTCAAACCTAGCATATGGCTGGACCGCCACTAAGTTTAGAAAGCGGCTGTTTTGACGTTGGTTCTGTGAACAGCTGATGACGTCATAGAAACCTTCATGCCGATCTTGTTTGAAAGGGCAACGGCCAATAAGGAAGCTCCAACTCGGCCGGCCGACCAATGGGGACGCTCCATCACTCAGTCAGGGACGACATGTGTGGGGCTGGCCCCGCTGTGGCGGTCCCGCCAATAAGTCAAGTCAATTCTATTTGTATAGCCCATTACCACAAATCACAAATGTGCCTCAGTGGGCTTTACAGCAACACAAGACCCTGTCCGTAGACCCTCGCACTGGACAAGGAAATTGTTTCTGGGTCATTCAGACCAACTGGAACATGATTAGGTTGGTTAGCCGATTAACAAACTCCATTCGCCCTCTGTTAAAGTCTGCACCAAGTCTCAATCCACCTTAAAAATCACTATCATCTTCCCTGACTCTCTAAAACCCTTCGTCTTGAGCCGTTCAGCGCCACACAGAAGCACTTCCGGGCTCAGTAAGACAGGAATTTGGAATAAAGAAATGTTTACCATGTGGTATTTTCATCACAATACTTTCAAGCCATTTAGTCGTACAGTTTAAAAAGGTCAACACAAGCGATCATTGCTAAACATTCACTACAGGGTTGTTCAGCGCGTAACTTTGTGTAAAGTAAACTTTGTTAATGGCTGAACAGAAAGTGAAGTGAACGGAGCCCTGGGGCCAATCTTTTCATATTCGATGTCCTCATGATCCCCCATCAGCCCTTATCAGTAAGAAAAGTAGATCGCAAAAAAACCCCAACAAAAACAAAAAGAAACAACACGCTCTTATCTCTCAAACTACACATGACATGACGGTAAAAATCAATCTTTATGAGTTTTTTAAATGAAGCTAATCTTTCTAAAAGTAAAGGTAGTCTCTTTCTGACCACCAAACAGGATCGGTCTTTCATTTCCTCTTTCATTGACATTCATTCATTTATCCACATTTTTAAAAGCGTTTTCCAAACCGTGGGTTTGGCCACTTCGTCCGGGCCGCAGACTAAAATCAACGTCCTGGTTTAGTGCTTGAGGCTCTGAATTTGCCCGCCAAGTACAGCATTTATCATCAGCCTATGAAGGCTCTCTAACCTGATAAGCAGTCAATGTACTCCAGAAGCAAGATTTTTGCAGCTGAGCGTGAAATGGCCGGGATGAGAGTCAGCACCTCAAAGTCTGAGGCCATGGTTCTCTACCGGAAAATGGTGGATTGCTCCCTCCGAGTTGGGGAGGAGTTGTTGCCTCAAGTGAAGGAGTTCAAGTATCTCGGGTTCTTGTTCATGACTGAGGGTAGGATGGAGCGGGAGATTGACAGGTGGATTGGTGCAGCATCAGCAGTAATGCGGACGTTGTACTGGACCGTTGTGGTGAAGAGGGAGCTGAGCCAGAAGGCAAAGCTCTAAATTTACCAGTCAATCTTCGTTCCAACCCTCACCCATGGTCATGAGCTTTGGGTAGTGACCAAAAGGGTGAGATCGTGGATACAAGCAGCTGAAATGAGTTTCCGCCGTAGGGTGTATGGGCTCAGCCTTAGAGATAGGGTGAGGAGCTCGGACATCCGGAGGGAGCTCGGAGTAGAGCCACTGCTCCTTCCCATCGAAAGGAGCCAGTTGAAGTGGTTCGGGCATCTGATTAGGATGCCTCCTGGGCACCTTCCTTTGGAGGTTTACCAGGCGCAGCCAACTGGGCGGAGACCCCGAGGTAGACCCAGAACTTGCTGGAGGGACTACATGTCTGGTCTGGCCTGGGAGCGCCTTGGGATCCCCCGGGAGGAGCTGGGGGGCATTGCTGGAGAGAGGGACGTCTGGAGTGCCCTGCTTGGCTTGCTGCCGCTGTACCTGACCCCGGAGAAGCGGCTGAAGATGAATGAATGAATGAATGTACTCCACAATTCACAAACCAGCAGCCCGACACCTACTGGAAGTCTAGACGGGGGAGGTGAATGAATGAGGAAAACTTGATCCTCCCTTAATGACTGCTGTTAAAAGTGCCCCTCAGCAAGGCACTTTACCCCAAACAACTTAAATATCCGGCGTTAGAATACTGCAGTTGAACTGAGCAGCTCCAGGATGCAGACGTGTGTAAATGAATAGATGTGAAGCGGCATTGGTGCAGAAGGAAAGTCTGGTTTTCGGCCCATCCTCCCTGGATAAATTCAGCTTTAAGTAAAACTGACAAGCATTTGGTTGGTGGCTTTTAGCATCTCTACGTTGTGTTCACCAATAACAACGTCCGTCCAGCCTTGGTCTGTCTGTCTCTCTCTCTTCTGGTCACTTGAGAACCTCCCGTCTCTCTCTCTCTCGCTCACTCAGGAAATCAGAGAATTCCAGTGAACTCTGCCGACGTGTGTGAGACAAACATGGACGTGTGCGTGTGTGTGTGTGCATTTTATGCCTTTTATTCTTGTGGGAACCCAATATCGTCATAAGTACAGTAAAAGTCCGAGCCACCTTCCTAAAATGTCCCCATGAGGAAAAGGGTTATTTCTAGGCTAGCGTTTTTAGTTCATGGCGAGGGTTACAATTGAGGATATGGTTAAGCTGAAGTCTAGTATTTAAGTTAGGCATTAGAATTAGGCTGAGGAGTAAGGGTTAGGTTTAAATTTTTTTTTGTTTTTTTTTTGTTTTTTGGTTCAGCTTAGGGTTAATTTAAGGGTTTGGGGAAGTAGGATTTTGAGTCTAACCAAAATTTTCCATCCCCAATGTGTGTGTGTGTGCGCACTGGTAAAATTTAACATGTACAACACCATATACATCATAATAAACAAATTAACTACCTGTGTGTCCAGCAGCCACAGCGGCTTTGAAACCAAACATCCAACAGTGTCTCTGACTATTTGAGCGGCCAGCTGGACTTCCAGTCTGGTAGCAAACCTCCACCTCATGCTTGGTTTTGTGCTGAAGAGATGTCTTGACATGTAGCCCATCTCTTCTCTGTAAATAAAAACATCTTCCTCCTTCTTTTCCTCATCCTCTCTCTTCATATGTGTCCCGTCTCTCAGAGCTGGGGGCCAGGTTGGTGTGGTGCTGCGTTGTGTCCGTGGTTGGGCTTCTCCCTGAGCATAGCCAGAGCCGTGATGGAGAAATCCTTCAAGATGTCCACTGTCTCCTTCTGTAGCATCAGGGACTCCTGGACAAACTCCTGCTGGCTCTCCACCAGCAGCTGGACGGACTGGGCCAGGCTGTCCAGGGACTGAGACACCGATTCCAAAAGCCTCCTGCTGGCCTGCTGCTGCTGGAGGCTTTGGGAGGCCAGCTGGGCCACATGTTCCTGGGCCCTGACAGAGGAAGCGCCAGGGGGCAGAGAGTAGGGGATGGAACCTAAGGAGGAGGAGAGATGGTTCGGTGGGAGGAGAGATGAGGAGGAAGGTTGGGAGTAGGATGTTACAGGAGGAGGGTGGAGCGAAGAGGAGGAGACAGAGCAGGAAGGAGGACCGGTGGAGGAAGAAGCGGTGGCGCTGGGGTAGGAAGGAGGCGGCGGCAGGGATGAAGAGGCAGCCGCGGGGTCAGTGGTCGTACCATTGGCAGCACAAAGAACAGAAGGGGAGGAGTAGGAGTTGAGGGGTGAAGAGGGGCGGGGAGCAGACAGCGAGGAGGCCAGGACAGAGGAGGAGGAGTTGGTGGGGGATTGTGGAGGAGCCAGAGAGGATGAGGAGGAAGGCTCTGAGTTGGAGGAAGAAGGGAAACCTGAGGAGATGGAGGCTGTTCTGGGGGGAGGTCTGGAAGAGGAAGCGCTGTAGGAGGAGGCGTTGTTGCGGGAGTAGGTGTGGAACGGTTTGCTCCTCAGCAGTGGGTTGTCAGGGAGCGACTCCAGGGGATTGGAGGAGGAGGAGGGGGGGCAGAAGGTACCGGGGTGAGAGGAGAACGTGGTGTCTTCATCGTCATAGTCCATGGTTTGCTCTGGTGAACACACACAAAATTCATGAGTGCTTCCATAACGGCATTTAACTTGCAGAACAAAATGAGCGGGGGACTCAACCCTGTGTGAACCATCCGCCATCTCACAGCTAATTTTGTCCTACAACCTAAAGACCTGAAAAAAAGACCTGAAATAAAACATTGAAGAAAACTAGACGGTTACCTCCATCTGCAGCCATTTCAAACTCAAACTCAGGAGAGGAGTGGAGCGGATCTCCTGTTTAGCGAGAAAAAAGAAGAAGTGCATCAGTAAAACTGGGCAGCAGTACCAAACACGTTCTATGATGGCAGGTCGGTTCACGTCTTCGTTCCGACGTAGAGGACGCCGTAGTACATGACGAGGTGCATTTTACTACCATGTAACAAATATGACTCACCACCGAGCTCTTTCTCTGGGGAGGAGAGAGGCGAGAGGTCGAAGGAGGCTCCTCCGGGTAACGGGAGGGAGTTGGTGTCTGTGTTGAGGTAGAAGGGTGAGGGAGGAACAACGTTACGGCGTCGAGTCCCGATGTCTTCGTCCAGGTCGTAATCTGACAATATGAAAACATGAAAACCAATCACTTCCTGTGAGTCCGTCGCTCTTTTCATTTTAATACTTTGGTGTTTTATGGAGTTTCTTCAAAAAACTCTACTGGGCGTCTGGGTAGTGTAGCGGTCTATTCCGTTGCCTACCAACACGGGTATCGTCGGTTCAAATCCCCGTGTTACCTTGGACTTGGTCAAGCGTCCCTAAAGACACAACTGGCCGTGTCTGCGGATGGGAAGCCAGATGTGGGTATGTGTCCTGGTCGCTGCACTAGCGCCTCCTCTGGTCGGTTGGGGCTCCTGTTGGGGGGGGGGGGGACTGGGGGGAATAGCGTGATCCTTCCACGTGTTACATCCCCCTGGTGAAACTCCTCACTGTCAGGTGAAAAGAAGCGGCTGGTGACTCCACATGTATCGGAGGAGGCAGGTGGTAGTCTGCAGCCCTCCCCGGATCGGCAGAGGTCGGAGCAGCGACCGGGGCGGCTTGGAAGAGTAGGGTAATGGAATTAAACTGTAGTAAACCGTTATTCTAATGGCCCAAGATTCCCACCAGTCGCCAGCATGTTTTTGCTGTGAATCCAGTCAGAGGAAACACCACCTGCATCTACAGTCTTACAACCCCCCCAACACATACACCTCCTTCTCTGTCCCTGTCCTACTTACCTGCTCCAGGAGTCATCAATAGTATCTTGTGGACCATCCTCTCCACGGGACCCAGGTTCTTCTTCCTTAGGTTGGATCCCTGGGGGCCCCTGAAAGCTGCCATGCGTCGCTTTCCATCACACTTGAGGTCCGCCCACTTCTTCATAATCTGACGCACCTGAGGGAAGACAGGAGTTCCTTTACACAAGCAGTTTTAGCTGGAGTAATACAGCTGCTGTCATCTTTACTGTTTCTACAGCTGGATGTCAGCTTTTCCGGTCCCCGTGAGGCAGATCTCACCCAGCGCTGGACTGTTCATCCACTAACAAACAGGGGTGGGGAACTGGGTAGAAACTGTTGTGACCCAGGTACATTTTACCTTTATCAGTTATGTTATCTTTTTAATCACCGGCTTTATTTTGTAGATTTTGGACAGGGGACCACTGCTGGACTCAAGCTTTACAACAGTGTCTTATGGGACAAGTGAACAGGAGTGTTAGGGCCCCGACACACCAGGACCGTTGGCCAATGTCGAGCCATCGGTGAGTGTCTGTGACCCTAGTTCGGTGTGTCCCGCACCATCGGCACTAGTCGGGACTCCTGTCAGCAGCTTTTTGGCCGATTCAGCATGTTGAATGGGCGGAGCCCGTTGGTGAGCGTGATCACTCTGATTGGCTGTTCAGCTTAGCGAATCAGCACAGAACGTACATGCTAGTTGGCCGTCGGCTGTAGTCTTTGCGGTGTGTTCAAGTGCTACTTTTTGGCCCAGACGGCACGCGACGTGAGGCGATGCAACAGTCGGCCTTCATCGCCGCTGGTCTCTGGTGTGTCTGGGCCCTTAAATGTGTCCTTTAAACAAACCCCCCCCCCCAGTGTCTCAGTCAGACTGTGTCCATGACTGTGCATTATCTATGACTTGTCTATTGTGCTGGCTGGCTAGTTTCTGGATGGTTCTCAAATAAGGTTGAATCAGTTCATCTGGATACAAACGTTGTGTCCAGATGAACTGATTCAACCTTCTTTGATTTTCCCAGCTGAATTATTGAGCATGCATCAAGACATTATGGATGGTTGCTACTTCCTATGGTAAGTACAGGCTGCTCATTCGTGCAGGCTGAACTAGGAAGTAGATCAGCAAGGTCATCCACCATTGATCATATTGGACATTTCACATTATAACTTTTAACTTTCACTTTTGGTTTCCATTCCCAAATTCGTGGTTGGGTTAAATTAAGACCTGTTGAAACATGTCTGACACTCCTGTTCAGTTGTCCCATAAGACACCGCTGTAAAGTTGAGTCCAGCAGTGGTCCCATGTCCAAAATATATAAAGCCAGGCTAATAAATTATATCATAACTGACGTATCATAATGTCAAATGTCTTTATGCTCAGTAATCCAGGTAAGAAAATCAAAGAAAGGTGAATCAGTTCATCTGGACTCAACGTTTATTGAGAGAAACGTTTCATCACTCATCTAAGGGCCCAGACACACCAAATCGACTAGCGGTGACGAAGGCCAACTGTTGCGTCGCCTCACGTCTGGACCACAAAGTAGCACTTAAACACACCGCAAAGACTACAGCCGACGGCCCTGATTCGCTAGCTTAGCACTGATTCGCTAAGCTGAACGGCCAGAGTGATCTCTCTCACCGATGTGCTCCGCCGACTCAACATGCTGAATCGGCCGAAAAGCTGCCAACAGGGGTCCGACTAGTGCCAACGGTGCGGAACACACCACAAAAACTAGGGTCACAGACACTCACCAATGGATCAACATTGGCCGACGGCCGACCTGGTGTGTCACGGCCTTAGTGACCTCTTCAGTCTCAACTGACTGCAGGTATCCCCACCCTTATAAACAATGCAGTGACATAATGACCGAAACCAACGAACAGTTTCATATGCAAATATGGGCGTGACCATTAACTAGAGTTACAATAGCCAAGTGTACTATTCACAGAGGATTTGGGAGTCAAAGAGGCCATCTATGTGAAGAGGGAACGACCATCCCTGAACCAAGGGGGGAGGCCTAAGAGTACATCTGTCACCATCTTACAATGCTGTTATTGCAACTATTCACCAATCCTGTCTTTGTGCATGCTCAATAATCCAGGTAAGAAAAATCCAAGAAAGTTGAACCAGTTCATCTGGACACGTTTATTGACATATAATATTACATAATATTGACATATCTGTCAATAATATTTGTACTCTTAGCCCCCCCCCCCCCGGTTCAGGGATGGTCGTTCCCTCTTCACATAGATGGCCTCTTTGACTGCCCGTTCAAACCAGCGTTCCTCCCTATCAAGGATGTGCACATCCTCATCCTTGAAAGAGTGGCCACTGGCCTGTAGATGGTGTAGACCAGGGATAGGCAACATGGTCCAGAAAGGTCCAGTCTGGGTGCCGGGCTTTGTTCCAACCAAGGAGTTACACACCTGAGTCTACAAATCAAGGTCCTTAGCAAAGACTATTGGTTGACTAATAGAATCAGGTGTTTAGCTGCTTGGTTGGAACGAAGACCCGCACCCACACCGGACCTTTCTGGACCATGTTGCCTATCCCTGGTGTAGACTGTGGAGTCCTGGTCTGACGTGTTAGCTCTCCTGCTCATCCTCTTGGCCAGCGTCTGTTTAGTTTCCCCAATGTACTAGTCACGGCAATCCTCCTGGCACTTAACAGCGTACACTATATTGCTCAGTTTGTGCCGGGGGACCCGATCCTTGGGGTGGGCCATATTCTGGTGCAGCGTGTTTTGGGGTTTGAATGCAAAGCACGCTTTGCTTTGAAACCCTAGTTAATGGTCACGCCCATATTTGCACATGAAACTGGTCATTGGTTTGGGTCGCTATGCCACTGTGTGGGGACACCTGCAGTCAGGTGAGACTGAAGAGGTCATTTAGATGATGATGAAACGTTTCTGTCAATAAACTTCATGTCCAGATGAACTGATTCAACCTTCTTTAGCAATGTCAGATGGTCCAGCTAACTTCTTGGTTTTCATTTTTAAGCCTCTCGAGCTTTGCTGGACACGTCCTAACACCGAGGCCCTACAGTAAAACCTCAGGGGGAAACAGTAATACTGTGAGATGACCTCTCTGTGGTTCTCTCCCAGGTCGTTGATCTGCTCCGTTATGTCCGCCCACGTCTGCTTCTTGGCTTCAGCAGAAACGCCATGGTTAAACTTTTCTGCAGACAGACAGGAAGCCACAGAGAGGCACACAGACACAAAAAGCAGAAGGAGAGACAAGCAGGCAGACAGGGAGAGAGGAAGGAGATAAAAGAAGGGGGTGATCGCTATCAGTAACAAGTGAAGATGAGTGATGAAGTTAAAATGAATACGGTTTATTACCACCATATAATGACCATGAATCCGTAAGAGCACCACTCCCACATCAGAGAGCAGTCTTGTGACTTTTATCTGGTCATGTTCATCTGCATTTATCATGGGAAGGTCAAAACTGGAGGAAGCCCAACACCTTTCAGACTTCTAGAGTAGGTCAGTTATCATCTCTATAATTCCCTGGGGCTGTCACCATCATGAAATTTTAGCTGACAATTAATTGTCATACAAATAATTGCGATTAATGATTTTAAAAAATTTTGGGCCCCCCCCTTCTCCCCAGTTGTACTTGGCCAATTACCCTATTTTCTGAGCCGTCCCGGTCACTTTGAGACTTCGACTGTGGAGTCCAGTCCGTGGCAAGGTAAATGTACTGTTAAGCTCATGTATGGGGTCATATTTGAGCTTGACCACGTGTTTGTAGTGGCTGAGGAAAAGTCCGTTTCTTTTAAGTCCTTGATAACATCGTCCTTCACTTGGTTGTATAAATCGGGGGTTGCAGTTTTGGAGATGTATGTTTTGCAATATTTCTTTAAATGCAGGTTTTTCAACCGTATTGAATGGCTGCATTTCTCTGGCTATATACCGTCTGTTAACGTGCACCATCTGGTACTGTCACGATTATATTTAGACACTCGTCCGAAAGCTTCAGGAACAGCCAACTGCTGGAATGGAACGGCGGCAGCGGCAGCTGTCTTTCCAAGTTTGGTGAATTGGGTGGGGTGGTGGATCCATCCATCCATCCATCCATCCATTATCCAAGCTGCTTATCCCAATTGGGGTTACGGGGATGCGGGAGCCTATCCCAGCAGTCCTTGGGCAGCAGGTGGGGAGACACCCTGGACAGGCCACCAGACCATCACAGGGCCCACACACACACACACACACACACACATTCATACTTAGGGACAATGTAGTACGGCCGATTCACCTGACCTACATGTCTTTGGACTGTGGGAGGAAACTGGAGCCCCCGGAGGAAACCTACCCAGACATGGGGGGGACATGCAAACTCCACACAGAGGACGACCCGGGATGACCCCCAAGGTTGGACTACCCCAGGGTTTGAACCCAGGACCTTCTTGCTGTGAGGCTACCGTGCCAACCACTGCGCCACCGTGCCGCCTGGTGGATGCGTAGATGGTTTTGTGAATGTGTGGTATTAGCACTTTTGACCGCCACCTTTTTGCTGCAAATCTGACAAATGGCCTCCTCCAAGTTATCAGACTCCTTCATCTGACTTAAAACCAACATGTGCCCACAGCGCCACTGTGGTGTTTGGCTTTGCAACTACGTCCATGATGTGAATGTCAGCAGATGCTCGTCGAATATTATAGAATAAGCCTCCCAAGATAAACAGTTTGTTGGAGCCAATTTGCCACTCATGTGACAGGGGCGCAACAAGATGACGCCATTAAAAGAGCGCCAGTCAAACAACAAAGGGTGGAAAACGAGGTGGGAAGAGTGATGGAAACATGACACTTCTGTTAGTTTCATCCAGCTGAACGGAAACGGTTCTGACGATTATGCAAAATGATCGCGGTCAGGCGATGATGTATAATTGTGAAAGCTCTACAAATACCTCATAAGAAGTAATTCCAGTTTCTTTACTGAACTTGTTCAGTTGGTGGGTCTCCGTGTGTTCTTTGGGGCACAGTACAGCTTGTTTTCTAGTCTGACAGGTATCTAGTTACGTACACTTGTAGGCCCAGGTGGATGAGCTGATCTCCATGGAGTCCTATAGGGTAAGCATAGTGCTGAAATGACCCAACACACTCACTCACTCACTCGCTGTGGGACTGGCTTCACCGTGTACCAAGCACCCCCAAACACACTTACTGAGGATTATGTATCGGTTCCTCTTCACCTCCTCCAGGAGCACTTTGATCTCGTTGAAGGAGAAGCGTGGTTTGGCTCTCAGTACTGCTCGTGCTCCCCCCACCTTCTTCACCTCCTCATCTTCCTCCAGCCACACGCTCGACATGACTCCCTTTCTCTTCCTCGCTCTCTCCTCCAGCCCGCAACAGTTCAATCCAGTTCAGTCCTGTGGAATCCGGTTCCACAGTTTAACTCAGATGACGGCCTACCAGGATCACCTGTCCCCAATTCATGATCCAGCGTTTTCCAGTTCGGTCCGGTCCAGGCCTGCCGTAGACTGCAACACCTGAGAGAGAGAGAGAGAGAGAGAGAGAGAGAGAGGGAGAGAAGAGTGAGAGACTGGAAAATGAACAAGAGGAAGAGTGAGACGATGTGAGAGATGAAGACCAAGAGAAAGGGATAACTTGTCAAGAGAAAATAAAGGCACTGAGAAGGCAGAAAAAGAGAGGACAGACAACGACGACTAAGTGACGAGTACACATTGCGTAGGGTCAAGTCAAGTCGAGAGAGAGGGAAAACAACATAATAAAGAAACGCATAGACCAGGGTCTTATCCCTGCTTTCCATTTCAAAGATGTGCCGTCGTTTTCCAGATTAGCACGAGAGCTCTGCAAGCAAAGTCATTTAAATATTTCACTCATTTACTCAGAGAGCCAAGAGTCAAAGTGTCAGTAGCTATGACCAACGCTTCACCCCAACAACTGTCTGACGGAAACAGGGCCAAGCACACCTCAATGCGAAACATTCGTGGTCTATATATAAATATGCCAACGTCGACCGCGTATATTTATTCTGTGTGTGCACTTGTTTACTCCAACTCAGGGTTGCGCGGCACTGGAGTCTATCCCAGCATGCATTGGGGGAAAGCAGGAGGACTCTGGACAGATCACCTGTCCATCATAGACCACACACACCATTCATACTGATGGACAATTTAAAATCTCCCGTTCACCTAAGACCGTCTTTGGACTGGTGGTGAAACCGAAGTACCAGGCGAAACATGCAAACGCCACCCAGAAGGAGCAGGCTTGATGCCGGACCTTGTTGCCGCGAGGCCGCAGTTCTAACCAGTACGCAACTGCAACCGCATTTCAATACAGGTGTTCATTCATTCATTATCCAAACCGCTTATCCTTACTCAGGGTGGTGGGGATGCTGGAGTCTATCCCAGCAGTCATTGGGCGGCAGGCGGGGAGACACCTTGCACAGGCCACCAGACCATCACAGGGCTAAATAGTGTGTGAGAGAGTGTAGCTGAGAACTATGGCCTACATGGCCTCTCACCTGCCAGTGTAGGCCATTCACAGCTATACTCGTACACGCTATCAAACCTTCTCATGCAATACAGGTGTTTTCATGTGAACTTTGTTACTTTGAATACAAAGGGCTTGATGGAAATAGAAAACATCTGATAAAAATACCCCAAACTGCCATTAAAGTTGTTACATTTGTTTTATAAGCCTTTTGATAATGTGACAAATTGCAATGGAAATCCATTTATCAAATAAAAATGAAACACATAAGAGAATTTAATCACATGATCAGCTGTCTCCTAATCTCGTCATGTGACCAATGGGGGATGGACGGTGACAGATCGATGGCCAGAAAAGGAAATAAAAACCTTTTGTCTGACAGGAAGAAAACACAATAGGAACATTAGATAAGACACCGTCGCATAACGCTGCTATTTATCAAGCGCATTAGTGATTTACATAGCACCATAACATACCCCCGGTGCACCCACGGACCGCATCACATGCGCCCATCGGCTGAGCCAAAAGGGCAAGAAAACCTTTTCCTATCTCTGGACTTTGCGCCTTTTTTGTCTGCCGGCTGTGGAATATGGACGCCTGACTCTGGGACACACGGGCCTGCGTTCAGGGTTTTGCTCAGGCAGATCTGAGGGACGTACACGTTGATTAACATGTTTTGTGTTGTTTTGTTTTTTTACAAAATGAAACATGTCAAGTGACAACCTTATCCTTATCCATATCCTTATCCAGCTGTCTGCAAATGCTGTTTCTGGGCCCAACACCACGGAAGGCCAGACTACGCAAAGGGACACTTTCCAACCGGACAAGTTCTTGCTGCTCTACCTTCCAGTTTAGCAGAATAACCGAGAGTCATGGTAAAGAACCACTTCTCAGATCCTTCCCGTACTGTAGTTCTGACATAACGTTGCAGCAAGTTATGTGCCTTTGAGAACTTTTCACCTTCCATGCATTGTCTGCACCCACTTGATGCAACGTAGGGTGCTCCTACACACACGTAAGAAGGGTGCTCCTACACACGTAAGAAGGGTGCTCCTACACACGTAAGAAGGGTGCTCCTACACACCTAAGAAGGGTGCTCCTACACACGTAAGAAGGGTGCTCCTACACACGTAAGAAGGGTGCTCCTACACACCTAAGAAGGGTGCTCCTACACACGTAAGAAGGGTGCTCCTACACACTTAAGAAGGGGGCTCCTACACACGTAAGAAGGGTGCTCCTACACACTTAAGAAGGGGGCTCCTACACACCTAAGAAGGGGGCTCCTACACACCTAAGAAGGGTGCTCCTACACTGCTACCGGAGCGTGGGCACCACTGACACACTCCTCCCTCCAACATCACACCAAATACCGAGGGGAGAGCAACACCACGAGGGTGGTACAGAGGAGCCGATAAGCGGCCGCAGGTCACCGACTCCGGCACACCAAATCCAGTTTCCGTGATTCGAGCCGACTGGCCACGTGACGTCATCCGAGCCAATCAGCTGCGGACTTCCTGGTCTTTGTTGTTCCTCGTGCCTGCCGCCCCCTCCCTACGATTTGCTCGCGCACGGAAGAGAAGGAGCGAACCGCGAGCTCCGCCATCATCCCGGTGTCGCTCCGTGACTGACGGCCGGTCCCGGTCCCCGGACGCGAGCCGGCCGTCCTCCGCGCCAATTACTCGCGAATACGGGGTCGCGTCCGACGGCCGCCGGGCCGGATCGGCGGCACGCCGAACAAACCGCGCGTTTTTCGCGGCCGTCGGCTTTTCCGCGGACAGAGGACGAAATGTCGGCGGGGCTCCGCGGCGACGAACCGCCGCGAAGAACCGCCGCGCCGGAGCCAGACCCGGATCTCCGGGACGCGCCAACGGTACGCGGGCCGTCCGTAATCCCGGGTCAGGGACGGTAAACCGAGTTCGGATCCCGTCCCGAGAAAGTAATTACCAGTTTAAATGACGCGTTTTCTCCGCCGCTGTCTCCTCCTCCTCCCTCCGTGGCTCCCGAAAGTTCGGAGTGACGAGAAGAAGGGAATGCGCAGACTCGACCGAGCGCGTTTTTTTTTTTTTTTTTTTTTTGTACCCACGAACGCGCAATATTTTCCGGCGGCACGCCCCCCGGATGGCCTGACCCCAGTGTGCACCAACCATCCCCACCCTCAAAACACCCAGACCCCAACACACCCAAAACACGAATTCTGCAAGATTCACTGATTTACTTACTCCGAATTCCTCCAAAATTCCCCAAGCTGCTGCCAAGGCGGTCGCCACGCTTCACCACCGACCTCACGTCACGCCATCGCCACCCCTGCGCGCCGGGTCACGCTCTCAAGGGCCACGCGCACACATACACGATACCTGATTAACTTTTTATTCATCACAATAATCGTAAATACACAAACACTGCCATCAATGTCATAGTCATGAGTTGACGTACTTAGTTAGGCCTGAGGTCAACAAATATCACTTTCATATCACAGTGCCACATCTATCACAATAGGACGGGGTAGCCGAGAGGCACTTCTCGCAGCAGTGAAGGCCGGGACTCATTTACAGCAGTATAATTAATAAGCTTGTTATCACTGAGGCTGGATAAAAAAAAAAACTGCCCACTCATCACAGCTGGGGGCAACATTACAGTAAAGTCTAGGGGCGCTGAATGCCACATAAACAACGTCCAGACAGGGCGCAATCTTATCCCGGTGAACTGTGATTCGTGGACGAATTATCTGTGGAACTTGCTGAGATCCGAGCTCCTCGTGGCTCCCGCAACCTCTCCCCCGACGTCTCCCCTCCATTTTGCATCGACGTCGGGAGGAAGAACGGTGAGGGAAGATGGAGGGGAGAGGACGGGCAGGGAAAGGGACGCGCAGCCTCCGCGTCCGTCCGCTGGGCGTCGCCCTTGCTCTTCCTCTCAGGGCAAATGCGTGTTTCTTTCACACGGAGCACTACCCGCGTCGGCCGGTAGAGGGCGCCAACACGACTGTTTTCAGAACATTTGAGTTATTTTGATGATGGGTGTTTTACATGGTGTTGACGTTGGCAAGTATTCCCGTTGCCACCAAGCCCACAGTTAAAGATACATGCCACACATGCCTGCTTGTGAGTTGCACTAATGGAAAGGTGGCTTTTCGGAGTGTGTAATGTAGGACGGGCGGGGAGCGGCCACAGTAACCCACAGTATACATTAGCGTACTAAATTCCAGCATACGGTAGAAGAAAACCAGCATGGAGAGCAGAGCACAGCAGAGAAGAAGAAGAAGCGAGCGATCTATCGCTTCATGAGGTTGTTGGCTTTCTGGTTGGCAGCGTCGATCCGGGACACATTGAGAATAGCCTGAAGAAAGAAGAGGGAAAAAAAAGAGGGAACAGAGTGAGAGACTGGAGGCCGGTGGGAAATTGTGTGTGTGTGTGTGTGTGTGTGTGCGCATCTGTAAGCCCGCGTATAAGTGTATCAGGTATCTGTGGCTATTGGAGGGTTCGTCCGATCTTTTCTTGGGCAACAGCTGATCCCCTTCACATTACCTCTCGGTTTTAACTGGGGTCCCCAGACGGCTTCCGGATGTGGGCCACTTCAGGCAGTGATGCGGCACTGACGGCCTTCTTCCGGCCCTGACAAAACGGATGTGAGCCTGAAGTGGCCCACATGTATAATAGCAAATATGCCAAATCAGATGTGGGCCTTTTTTGGCAAAGATGCGGTGTTCTGAGCAACATGTGGTCTGGATGTGACCCTGAAGCGCCCCGTGTGGTAAATGGTGAATATGGCTCAACTATCACAAAACAAATATGGCCACCTTTGGCAAATATGTGGCACATGCGGCATTGCTATGGCTTGGTTCTGGCCCAGATCTGGCAAACAGCGGCGGACCACCCGAGTGCCATCATTCCACGCGGAACGTGGGCCGGATGAAAGAAAGATGGGAGTCGGGTGTGGGACGGGTCCGGACCACAGCAGTTTTGCTGTCTGGGATGGGCTCCAGCATCCCCGCAACCCTGAGAGTAGGATGAGCGGTTTGGATAATGGATGGAACGGATGTATCTAAGTGTTACTTCTCACATAACGTGTGTACGCGGTAGTCCTGCGTAACTCACTGGGCAGAGCAAGACGACGACACTGTCAGGGTTAAAGGTCACAGTGAGGTCGTAGTGTTGACGCTCAGTTGAGGTCATTTGCGAGGGTTCACACGAGCGGTGTGAAGGTGAACACCTCCTAGCTAAGGTTTACGGGATTTTCATGGGGACACGCTGATTCAGAAATTGAACTCTTGAGAAAATCCGATGGGTGACGAGGCAGCGGCAGACCTGCTGGACTCGGTGTTCAGTCGAAAACCATGAACATGTGGTCAGCGCTCTTCAGTGATGTCTGCTCCTTCTCCAGACGGCCGTCCTGGTATGAAGCATTGTTTTTACTGTAGTAGACGAAGACATCAGTCAGATGAAGCTTTCCCACATGGATGCAGGCCTGGTCTGCAGTTTCTTCTCTCTCCATCCTGGTCCGCAGCTTCATCTCTCTCCATCCTGGTCTGCAGCTTCATCTCTCTCCATGCTGGTCTCTGCAGCTTCATCTCTCCCCACCCTGGTCTGCAGCTTCATCTCTCTCCATCCTGGTCTGCAGCTTCATCTCTCCCCATCCTGGTCTGCAGCTTCATCTCTCTCCATCCTGGTCTGCAGCTTCTTCTCTCCCCATCCTGGTCTGCAGCCTCATCCCTCCATCCTGGTCTGCAGCTTCATCTCTCTCCATCCTGGTCTGCAGCCTCATCTCTCCCCATCCCGGTCTGCAGCGTCATCTCTCCCCATCCTGGTCTGCAGCTTCATCTCTCTCCATCCTGGTCTGCAGCCTCATCTCTCCCCATCCTGGTCTCCAGCTTCATCTCTCTCCATCCTGGTCTGCAGCCTCATCTCTCCATCCTGGTCTGCAGCTTCATCTCTCCCCATCCTGGTCTGCAGCTTCTTCTCTCCCCATCCTGGTCTGCAGCTTCTTCTCCCCCCATCCTGGTCTGCAGCTTCATCTCTCCCCATCCTGGTCTGCAGCTTCATCTCTCTCCATCCTGGTCTGCAGCTTCATCTCTCCCCATCCTGGTCTGCAGCTTCATCTCTCTCCATCCTGGTCTGCAGTTTCATCACTTTCCATCCTGGTCTGCAGCTTCATCTCTCTCCATCCTGGTCTGCAGCTTCATCTCTCTCCATGCTGGTCTCTGCAGCTTCATCTCTCTCCATCCTGGTCTGCAGCCTCATCTCTCCATCCTGGTCTGCAGCTTCGTCTCTCTCCATGCTGGTCTCTGCAGCTTCATCTCTCTCCATCCTCATCTGCAGCTTCATCTCTCCCCATCCTGGTCTGCAGCTTCATCTCTCTCCATCCTCATCTGCAGCTTCATCTCGCCCCATCCTGGTCTGCAGCTTCATCTCTCCCCATCCTGGTCTGCAGCCTCATCTCTCCATCCTGGTCTGCAGCTTCATCTCTCTCCATCCTGGTCTGCAGCTCCATCTCTCTCCATCCTGGTCTGCAGCTTCATCTCTCTCCACCCTGGTCTGCAGTTTCATCTCTCTCCATCCTGGTCTGCAGCTTCATCTCTCTCCATCCTGGTCTGCAGCTTCATCTCTCCCCATCCTGGTCTGCAGCTTCATCTCTCTCCATCCTGGTCTGCAGCCTCATCTCTCCATCCTGGTCTGCAGCTTCATCTCTCTCCATCCTGGTCTGCAGCTTCATCTCTCTCCATCCTGGTCTGCAGCCTCATCTCTCCATCCTGGTCTGCAGCTTCATCTCTCTCCATCCTGGTCTGCAGCTTCATCTCTCTCCATCCTGGTCTGCAGCTTCATCTTTCTCCATCCTGGTCTGCAGCTTCATCTTTCTCCATCCTGGTCTGCAGCTTCATCTCTCTCCATCCTGGTCTGCAGCCTCATCTCTCTCCATCCTGGTCTGCAGCTTCATCTCTCTCCATCCTGGTCTGCAGCTTCATCTCTCTCCATCCTGCTTTTCTTCTTCTTTGCTATTCTATCAGTGCATGAATAATCCATCCATCCATTATCCAAATCGTTTATCCTGCTCCCAGGATCGCGCGGATGCTGGAGCCTATCTCAGCAGTCATTGGGCGGCAGGTGGGGAGACACCCTGAACAGGCCGCCAGGCCATCACACAGGGCCGACATTCACACACACACACACAGGCACAATTTAGTCCGGCCGAGTGACCTGACCTACATGTCTTTGGACTGTGGGAGGAAACCGGAGCCCCCGGAGGAAACCCACCCAGACACGGGGAGAACATGCAAACTCCACACAGAGGACGATCCGGGACGACCCCCAAGGTCGGACTACCCCGGGGCTCGAACCCAGGACCTTCTTGCTGTGAGGCGACCGCGCTAACCACTTGCGCCACCGTGCTGCCCTGCGTGAATAATGTGCATCTATTTCTTTGTTTGTTTATTTCTTTCACGTTTTGTCCACATGGTCTCATATGAAGCATGGTTCAGAGTTGTTGTGTACAAAACACGCAACACAAATAATCATGACGGACCGACTGGTTTCCTGCACTACCGCACACTGCACCACCGGCAAGTCTGTCTGCTCGGTGGTGCAGTCTGTGAAGCACAGTATGACTAATTAACCCCCCCCCCCCGCACACACACACACACACATGGGAGCCGGCTGGGCGACTTGTTTTGTTGTTTCCTGGCCAAACACCCGGCTCACAGTGGGTAAACTGGAATGCTCCGGGAACGCTGGGACACGCCACATAGCCACACCGCTGACCACGTGGTGACACAGCCACCCTTCACTTCCTGTGTCACCGCTAGCGGACCTGTCATGGTGGAGAGACCACTGAAAACTCGCGCTGAAGTAAAAGTACTGCTGCGTTACTGATCGTGTACTCGAGTACGAGGGAAAGTATTGATGAAGAAAATGGCTCCAGTAAGAGTAAATGGGTTTCTTAATGGAGAAACTACTCGAGTAATTACTTTGTGAGTTACTTTTGTTGTTTTCATGTCCACAAACTAAACATATAAAATATTCTTTAGTGCACATCATCAGAGACCAGCTGGACCAAACCACACCGGCCTCACTAACACTCAACACTTATAATAATAATAATAAACTTTATTTATATCGCACCTTTCTGAACAGCTTTACTTATTCACACTGTTTCCACATTTAAACTTCTTTTTTTACCCTGTAACTGTTATTTGAGTGAAAATGGCCAAACAGAATACTTAGTTACCAATCAACTCAAGTGAAAGTACCATGATTTAGTCATACTTGTTACAGTACTTGTTACACTACTTGTTACACTACTTGTCACACTACTTGTTACACTACTTGTTACACTACTTGTTACACTACTTGTCACACTACTTGTCACACTACTTGTTACAGTACTTGTCACACTACTTGTTACAGTACTTGTTACACTACTTGTCACACTACTTGTTACAGTACTTGTCACACTACTTGTCACACTACTTGTCACACTACTTGTTACAGTACTTGTTACACTACTTGTAACACTACTTGTTACAGTACTTGTTACACTACTTGTTACACTACTTGTCACACTACTTGTTACACTACTTGTTACACTACTTGTCACACTACTTGTTACACTACTTGTTACACTACTTGTAACAGTACTTGTTACAGTACTTGTTACAGTACTTGTTACAGTACTTGTCACACTACTTGTCACACTACTTGTCACACTACTTGTTACACTACTTGTTACAGTACTTGTCACACTACTTGTAACACTACTTGTTACACTACTTGTCACACTACTTGTTACACTACTTGTTACACTACTTGTTACAGTACTTGTCACACTACTTGTTACAGTACTTGTTACACTACTTGTCACACTACTTGTTACACTACTTGTTACACTACTTGTTACAGTACTTGTCACACTACTTGTTACAGTACTTGTTACACTACTTGTCACACTACTTGTTACAGTACTTGTTACAGTACTTGTCACACTACTTGTTACAGTACTTGTTACACTACTTGTAACACTACTTGTTACACTAGTTGTTACAGGGTAATGAAAGGAGTTGTAATTAAGTTTCCTTTGTTAATCCCCTTGGGGAAATTCAGTGACTGCAGATGAACCCGTCCTAGCTGTGACCTGTGTAGCGAGGAGCAGGGGGCTGCCGCCTTCATGCTGTGCCCGGGGACCAACTCCGGTTCTTTCCCCACTGCCTTGCTCAGGGGCACAGGCAGGAGTAGAAACCCCAACATGCGTGTCTTTTCGATGGTGGGGGAAACCGGAGCACCCGGAGAAAACCCACCGCAGACAAACTCCACACAGAGGATGACCCCTCCCCCCCAAGGTTGGACAACCCCGGGGTTCGAACCCAGGACCTTCTTGCTGTGAGGCATCAGCGCCAACCACTGGGCCACCATGCCGGACATTCAAACGGCTATTCCGTTACTTTCCACCCCTGTTAATATTCATGGATCAGAGCTGGAGCTCCATGTTGGAGTCTGTGGGTGGTCTGGACCAGCACTTGTTTCAGCAGCGTCCACAGAAGACGGCATGGGATGTGTGTGTGTGTGTGTGTGTGTGTGTGTGTGTGTGTGTGTGTGTGTGTGTGTGTGTGTGTGTGTGTGTGTGTGTGTGTGTGTGTGATGCCACCTTGCCCTGGATGCGGTCGATCTGGACGTTCTGCGTGTCGATCTCGTTGCCCATGTCCACAGCCATGCTCTTCAGGTTCCCGATGATGCTGCCCACGTGGGCCAGGTTCTCCTCCATCTCCTCCTCGCGGGCGTCGTTGGTCACCCTGAATGGGAGAGAGGGAGAGAGGGAGAGAGAGAGGGAGAGAGAGAGATGTAACTGGCTGCTCTATGGAACAATTAGAATATAGTCCATGTAGATATTCCATGTTTTTTTATGCTGTGCGTGTTTGTGTGTGTGTGTGTGTGTGTGTGTGTGTGTGTGTGTGTGTGTGTGTTTGCTGTTCTTTAGTACAGCTTGACATGTCTCAACAGTCACCTGTCACAAGAGCAGCTGACCAAACAGCGAATATTATCTCCCTCCCTCTCCCTCTCCCCCCCCCTCTCTCTCCCTCCCTCCCCCTCTCTCTCGCTCCCTCCCTCTCCCCCCTTCTCTCTCTATCACACACACACACACACACACACACAAATAGAAACAGACTCCATTCATTCAGCCCCTCCCCCGTCTCTCTCCTCTCCTTCCTCGCTCTCTCCTTCTCTCTCAGCTCTATGAGCACGGTGCTGAAACTGACAGAACGTCGAGGGTTCGATTCCCCTTGGGGCCACCCATGCTGTAATGTGATGCAGTCCTTTCACTGTGAAGTGCTTTGTGTCCTCGGAGCGGAAAAGTGCCATAGAAATGTCCTCGTTTCTTCCCCAAACCAACTTCCAGCTTCAGGGGGCTTTGCTGGAATAACGCCGTGCTGCCAGAACATCCAGAAACAGATTTATTTATTTATTTTAGAATAAAAACAGGAAGCGGTAACGTCAGCTTAATTGGGGGGAAAATCCTCATCAGCGGTCAATCGAAGTGAGTATGACTGTCCTCTCTGTTGGGTTGTCTACTTGTGGGTCTTCAGATGGCTGTAGAGGCCGATCCAC
Organism: Lampris megalopsis; assembly: GCA_022114975.2. NCBI lineage: Eukaryota > Metazoa > Chordata > Actinopteri > Lampriformes > Lampridae > Lampris > Lampris megalopsis. Next base: position 1,408,065 of record JAJHIY020000652.1, on the reverse strand, counting down.
ATACTGTGGTGCAGTGTGGACAGGGGAAGGTGGTGGTGGTGGTGGTTGGTGGTGGTGGTTGAGCCTTTGTCTCTGCAGCACAGTGGAGCTCCATTCCATGATGTGCAGCTCCTTCCTGCAAGGGTTCTTCCAGGAGCGCCTATCCAGTGCAGTGTGTTCCCAGTTGCTCGGTGTGATGTTGAATGTCTCCAGACTGGTCTTGATATTGTCCTTGAAACGTTTAGTTTGTCCACCGGGAGCTGGCTGACCTTCCTTCAGCTGGGGGTACAGGAGGTGTTTGGGGAGCCGTGTGTTGGACATGTGGGTGGCATGGCCTGTCCATCAGAGTTGGTGCTGCATTATGGTGGTGGTGATGCTAGTCATGTTGGCTTCTTCCAGAACACTGATGTTGGTGCATCTGTCCTTCCAGCTGATCCTCAGGATCTTTCATAAGGATCTTTGGTGGTATTGTTCCAGGGCTCTCAGGTGCCTGCTGTAGGTGGTCCATGACTCTGCTCCATACAGCAGGGTGGGGAGAACAACAGCGCTCTAGACCAGGAGTTTTGTTTGGGCCTTTAGGTCTCGGTCTTCAAAGACTCTTTTCCTGAGTCTGGCATAAGCACCACTGGCACAACTCAGGCGATGGTTGACCTCAGAGTCGATGTCAACTTCTGAATTAGGAGAAGTGATCAACATTTTCAATAATTTTGCTGTCCACTTTTATGGTGGACTGGGGAGATTGCTGGTTGGGTGGAGGTTGATAGGACCTGGGTCTTCTTGATGTGTAATGCTAGACCCAGGGCCCTATATGCCTCGGTAAAGGCATTCAGAATGTCCCGGAGGTCTTCTGCCAAGTGTGCTGTGATGGCGTTGTTGTCTGCATACTGAAGCTCCATGATGGTGGTGTTGCAGATTGTGCTCCTGGCCTTGAGCCTATTAAGGTTGAAGAGCCTGCCATCAGTTCTGTATAGGATTAGGATCCCTGTGGCAGCTCCTCGCTAATGAGGTGGAGTATGGCAGCAATAAAGATGGCAAACAGGGTGGGTGTGATGATGCATCCCTGTTTGACCCCTGTTTCCACGGTGAAGGACTCTGACTCGCAGCGGCTGTTGCTGAGCCTTGTGACTGACGTGCCGTCATGTAGAGGCCGCAATATTCTGATGTGTTTGTCAGGGCAGCCATATCTTGATGGTATGCTCCACAGAGCCTGGTGGTCTCCTAAGTCAAAGGCCTTTGTCAGGTCTATGAAAGCCACGTGCAAAGGCTGGCATTTTTCCTGGAGTTGGCGTGCTGTAAATATCATGTCCGCCGTACCTGAGGATGCCTGCGCTTGACTTTGTTTAATGTGGGGAGACTGGTGCACAGACAGCCACCACATGCCCATGACAGATCTGGGTCGGGATCCAGTAGCATAGAGTCCAAGGCGACTGGGGGCCCGTTTCTGCTGCAGCCTTCATCTGCCTTTCCAGCCGTTGTGAAGCTTCCCGGAAGTCAACCATCATCCTTTGCCTGTTCCACCATTGAGGCCTTGGTTGGATTGCTCTTTGTCAGGGACCTCACCCTTGACCTTACCACCATGTGTGACCCTACCAGGAATATAGCTCCAGACGACACTGCTCTCGGGATCTCAGGACCATGCAAGCTTCTCCACCACGACAAGGTGACAATCCATGGAGAAGACAGAAAAAAAATACATACACAACTCTCTCTCTCTCTCTACCTCCGTATGTATCCTCCGCTCATGATCATCTGCTCCCTCTCATCAACAACACGGGAGGAAGGTGGCTGATTGGACACCACCCCGTCCTGGCCAGAGGCTCCGCCCCACACCGCCTTGTATGCCCCGCTCTCCTCAAAGGCCTTCAGCCTGAGAGAGAGAGAGAGAGAGAGAGAGAGAGAGAGAGAGAGAGAGAGAGAGAGAGAGAGAGAGAGAGGGAGAGAGAGGGGGAGAGAGACCTTACAGTTGTTAATACATTTCTATATCATCCATATATTTAAATATACATTTAGTAATTGACTGCGCTAAACTGAGTTAAAACACACCACCCTGAGTCAGTCTGAGTTCAGCAAGTTCGATGTCCATTCCAACGGTTTTAATTCAGACAGGTTTTACTGTGTAATATTAATGTTAGGAGTCATTTCTTCATCTTCAGAAGTATCATTTGATTTGTTATAACTGTGTTAGCGCCCCCTCTCTGAACACAGACAATTCTTAGGAGGCTGACTCCAGAAGACTCTTTATTGATAGGTCACTTAACTAGCTAGCTAGGTCACTAACTAACATGGTGTTGCTAGACAACCATTAAAAAACACACCAAATGACAGACTGATGATAATTCATTGACCGTCCAATCACATCAGAGTATTAGATGATGTCATTTATGACCAGAGGCTGATTGGTTTTCTGAAACAGTTTAATTATCTTGACAACAACTACTACTATCATTTTTGGCTGCTCCCGTTAGGGGGCGCCACAGCGGATCATCTTTTTCCATCTCTTCCTGTCCTCTGCATCTTCCTCTGTCACACCAGCCACCTGCATGTCTTCCCTCCCCACATCCATAAACCTCCTCTTTGGCCTTCCTCTTCTCCTCTTCCCTGGCAGCTCCATATTCAGCATCCTTCTCCCAATATACCCAGCATCTCTCCTCCACACATGTCCAAACCATCTCAATCTTGCCTCTCTTGCTTTGTCTTCAAACTGTCCAACCTGAGCTGTCCCTCTAATATAATCGTTCCTAATCCTGTCCTTCTTCGTTACTCCCAATGAAAATCTTATCATCTTCAACTCTGCCATCTCCAGCTCCACCTCCTGTCTCTTCATCAGTGCCACTGTCTCCAAACCATACAACATAGCTGGTCTCACTACCATCTTGTAAACCTTCCCTTTAACTCTTGCTGGTACCCTTCTGTCACAAATCACTCCTGACACTCTTCTCCACCCACTCCACCCTGCCTGCACCCTCTTTTCTTCACCTCTCTACTGCACTCCCCATTACTTTGGACAGTTGACCCCACGTATTTAAACTCATCCATCTTCATCACCTCCACTCCTTGCATCCTCACCATTCCACTGTCCTCCCTCTCATTCATGCATAGGTATTCCATCTTGCTCCTACTGACTTTCATTCCTCTTCTCTCCAGTGAATACCTCCACCTCTCCAGGCTCTCCTCCACCTGCATCCTACTCTCGCTACAGATGACAATGTCATCCGCAAACATCATAGTCCACGGAGACTCCTGCCTGATGTTGTCCATCAACCTGTCCATCATCATTGCAAACAAGAAAGGGCCCAGAGCCGATCTTTGATATAATCCCACCTCCACCTTGAACCCATCCGTCATCCCAACCGCACACCTCATTACTGTCACACTGCCCTCATACATATCCTGCACCACTCCTACATACTTCTCTGCCACTCCTGACTTCCTCATACAATACCACACCTCCTCTCTCGGCACTCTGTTATAAGCTTTCTCTAAATCCACAAAGACACAATGTGACTCCTTCTGGCCTCCTCTATACTTCTCCATCAACATTCTCAAAGCAAACATCACATCTGTGGTGCTCTTTCATGGCATGAAACCATATTGCTGCTCGCTGATCATCACCTCTCCTCTTAACCTAGCTTCTATCACTCTTTCCCATATCTTCATGCTGTGGCTGATCAACTTTATACCTCTGTAGTTGCTACAGTTCTGCACATCCCCCTTGTTCTTGAAAATCGGTACCAGTATGCTTCTTCTCCACTCCTCAGGCATCCTCCCACTTTCCAGGATTGTGTTAAACAATCTAGTTAAAAACCCCACTGCCATCTCTCAATTATATTGAGAACAACAACAGCTGTTTTAATATTTTTGGTAATAAATCTTTGGTTAAAACAACAAACAAACAATAAGATTAGTGTCTTGATGATTGCTCAATAATCCAGTCAAGAAAATCCCAGAAAGTTGAATCAGTTCATCTGGATAGATGTACGCTGTTAAGTGCCAGAAGGATTGCCGTGACTTGTACATTGGGGAAACCAAACAGACGCTGGCCAAGAGGATGACACAACACATGAGAGCTAATACGCCAGACCAGGACTCCGCAGTCTACACCATCTACAGACCAGGACTCCACAGTCTACACCATCTACAGGCCTAGACTCCACAGTCTACACCATCTACAGGCCAGGACTCCACAGTCTACACCATCTACAGGCCAGGACTCCACAGTCTACACCATCTGCAGACCAGGACTCCACAGTCTACACCATCTACAGACCAGTGGCCACTCTTTCAAAGATGAAGATGTGCACTTCCTTGATGGGGAGGAACGCTGGTTTGAATGGGGAGTCAAAGAGGCCATCTATGTGAAGAGGGAACGACCATCCCTGAACCAAGTGGGGAGGGGGGGGGCGCTAAGAGTACATCTGTCACCATCTTACAATGCTGTGATTGCAACTATTCCCCAATCCTCTGTGAATAGTACACATGACCATTGTAACACTAGTTAGTGGTCACGCCCATATTTGCATATGAAACTGGTGGTTGGTTTGGGTCGTTAGGCACTTTATTGTTTATAAGGGTGGGGACACCTGCAGTCAATTGAGACTGAACAGGTCATTAATGCCCCTTTTCCACTGCATGGTACTGGCTCAACTCAACTCTACTCTACTTGACTCTACTGGCTTTACTTTTTGGGATTTGGTTTTCCACTGCAGATAGCACCCCTACGGTGAAGCCCCGTGGGCCATTTGTGGACGTGTTGACTAGGTTTTTTTTTAAGATTATAGATTACAGATTCTAGAGTATAGATTCTAGAGTATAGATTCTAGAGTGTAGAGTAGAGATTCTAGCGTATAGAGTATAGATTCTAGAGTATAGAGTATAGATTCTAGAGTATAGATTGACTATTGCAAGCTGTTCTCTTCTCTCTCACATCTTCTCTCTCTCTCTGAATGATGTCTTCTCCTTTCTCTTCTTCTGTGCGTGTGAATGGTGTGATGTGAGTCTCCTCTGTGTGCACGTGTAGTCTGTCCTCCTGTCAGGTCTCCATAGCGACGCTGGTCATGTGGCTCGGGTCCTGGGCTGTTCTGGTGGCATCTGGATCCTGCTTAGCATCCTCCTCATCATATTCTTCGTATATCTTATAATTCCATTATAATTGTGTTCTCCTCTTTCAGTGTCGAATTGTGTAAATTGTGTAAACACAACATCCATTGCACGTCGTCTGTCTTGGGGGAGAGACCCCTCCTCTGTTGCTCTCCCTGAGGTTTCTTCCTATTTCTTTCCTCCTTCCTCCCTGTTAAAGGTTTTCTAGGGAGTTGTTCCTTATCCGACGTGAGGGTCGAAGGACGGGATGTTGTGTTGCTGTAAAGCCCACTGAGGCAAGATTGTAGTTTGTGATATTGTGCTACACAAATAAAATTCTCTCTCTCTCCCTCTCTCTCTCTCTCTCTCTCTCTCTCTCTCTCTGTCTCTCTCTCTCTGTCTCTCTCTCACTCAGTCTCTCTTACTTATCACAGGAGCAGAGGCCGCAGCACTTGGCCAGGTCGGTCAGGTTCTTCTCCGCCTCCTTCATGTCTGAGTTGATCCGATCCA
>JAJHIY020000652.1:1252500-1397500 GCA_022114975.2 Lampris megalopsis | reverse complement strand
TAGGCTGGTTTGTCAAGGGTGTTTTATCTAGGCTGTTTTATCTAGACTTTTATCTAGGCTTGTTTATCGAGGCTGTCTTATCTAGTCTAGGCTGTTTTATATAGACTGTTTTATCTAGTCTGTTTTATCTAGGCTGTTTTTATCAAGGCTGTTTTATCTAGGCTGATTTATCTGGGCTGATTTATATAGGCTGTTTTATCTAGACTGTTTTATCTGGGCTGTTTTATCTAGGCTGTTTTTATCAAGGCTGTTTTATCTAGACTGTTTTATCTAGGCTGGTTTACCTAGGCTGGTTTATCAAGGCTGTTTTATCAAGGCTGCTCTTTTCGTACATGTTGTAATGTTACGCACACCCGGAGAAGAAGCTGATGCTACTTTTCTTTCCCAAGTTTGTTTGAGTAGCGGTGAGGATGACATCTGAGTGATGACACCAGAGTGATGACATCAGCATGATGACATCAGCATGATGACACCGGAGTGATGACACCAGAGTGATGACATCAGCATGATGACATCAGCGTGATGACACCAGAGTGATGACATCAGAGTAATGACACCGGAGTGATGACATCAGAGTAATGACACTGGAGTGATGACACCAGAGTGGTGACATCAGAGTGATGACATCAGCATAATCACACCAGAGTGATGACATCAGAATAATGACACCAGAGTGATGACATCAGAATAATGACACCAGAGTGATGACATTAGCGTGATGACATCAGCGTGATGACATCAGCATGATGACACCCGAGTGATGACATCAGCATGATGATATCAGCGTGATGACACCAGAGTGATGACATCAGAGTAATGACACTGGAGTGATGACACCAGAGTGATAACATCAGCATGATTACACAAGAGTGATGACATCAGAGTGATGACATCAGCATGATTACACAAGAGCGATGACATCAGAGTAATGACACCGGAGTGATGACACCAGAGTGGTGACATCAGAGTGATGACATCAGCATAATCACACCAGAGTGATGACATCAGCATAATCACACCAGAGTGATGACACCAGAATGATGACATCAGTGTGATGACATCAGCATGCTGACATCAGCTTGATGACACAAGAGTGATGATATAAGAGTTATAACACCAGAGTGATGATATAAGAGTTATAACACCAGACTGTTGACACAAGAGTGATGACACCAGAGTGACAACACCAGACTGATGACGCCAGAGTGATGTCGTCCTTGTTCTTGGGCTGGAGAATGTAGAAACCACCTACTCTTGACACTTTATGTTCTTAAGACAATGACATGTCTGTCACACTGACATGTGACACCTCCACCCTCGACTCTGTAAAGGTCAAAGGTTATGCATAATTAAAACAGTGTGTAAATTTAACAATGCTTGCATTGCCCGGAAATGTTTACACGATGTCAAACTGCACAGTGAGAGACAAAGTGTGTGTGTGTGTGTGTGTGTGTGTGTGTGTGTGTGTAACCTAGCCAACAGTGAGTGTGTTAGCTCACTCGTTGCCAGCCCCTCTCTCTCACTCTCTCTCTCACTTTCTTGCTCTCTCTCTGTCTCTCTCTCTTGCTCTCTCTTACTCTCTCTCTCTCTCCCCCTCCCGGCAGACGGTTGCCCTGGAGACCGGCCCTCTCTCACCACGACAACCAGCCAGGTAAGCCAGGTATCATTAAAGTGATAATGCCCTCAGCGCCAGGCCTGTGTTTAGCAGCTGCACACTTACAAAGAGAAACACTGCCAGGGTCCCCACTCTTTATAGCAAATCATTTTCCAGGACTTTTCCAGGATATTTTCCAGGACTTGATCTTGGACAACCACGCCAGGCGTTGCTGACAGAAGGTCATATTATTTAGTATTACGTATTAGTGGAAGTCTCAACGGTGTCTTAATGGACTGGTGTCATGGCTCAGCACACAAACATATGAATTATTAATATCTCAGTGGGTAAAAACAAGATCCATAACCTGACTTTACATTAGTCCTCTGAAATATTCCAGGGGCATTTGATCATTTCCCAGGTATTTTCCATGATGGGAAATTAAGTCTATAAATTTCCAGGTTTCCGGGACACGTGGGAATGTTGACTCTCTCTCCCTCACTGACCATACCTTGACATAACATGATATAACATGACATGACATGACATAACATAACATAACGTGACATGACGTGACGTGACATGACATGACATGACATGACATGACATGACATAACATAACATAACATAACGTGACATGACGTGACATGACATGACATGACACGACATAACATGACATGACATGACATGACATGACATGACATGACATGAGGATTTATCTCTGTCATTTTCTTTCTTGGCTTCTCTCATCGACAAAAGCTGAGACTTGTTTTTGTGTGAAAGAGGAGGGCTGCTAGCATCACTACACCTCCATGTTCCATCGAGACGCTGGAGAGCCACAGAGGGAGGGAAGCCCCCTGGGGGGGGTGGGTGGGTGGGTGAGGGGTGGCCCGCCTCTTGTTCTATCTGTTAACTGTCTATTGGTGTTTTTCCATACAAAGGCCTCCGAGCTCGGATAGAACCCGTCCCAGCAGCATTACCATCAGTGCACGGCTGACGGAGAACGGACCCAGACCGCGTCCATGACCACAGCGGGATCCCCCCACCCGCTACGCCCCCTGGTGAAACTGGGGGTCGTAGTACTACTAGTCGTAGTAGTAGAGACTTTACTAAGATGTGATAAAGAGCTGTGATTATTATAACCGAAACCCTGTGGACCTTTTAAAACAAGCAACCTGTCAATCATTTACCTCATCTGTGATTTGATTGGCTCTCCCCTGTAGCTCCTCCTGTTCCGTCTGGATGGGCGGGTCCGACGCCATCACGACAGATGGCAAGGCCAGCTGTGTGTGTGTGTGTGTGTGTGTGTGTGTGTGTGTGTGTGTGTGTGTGTGTGTTCAGTCCTGTGTAGCCAGAGGAAACCACGGCATACGAGTTTTCCACCTGCACAAAGAAATAATGTCATCATGATGACACACTACTACTACTACTAGTACTACTACTACTACTACTTTCGGCTGCTCCCGTTAGGGGGCGCCACAGATGATCATCCGTTTCCATCTCGTCCTGTCCTCTGCATCTTCCTCTGTCACACCAGCCACCTGCATGTCCTCCCTCACCACATCCATAAACCTCCTCTTTGGCCTTCCTCTTCTCCTCTTCCCTGGCAGCTCCATATTCAGCATCCTTCTCCCAGTATACCCAGCATCTCTCCTCCACACATGTCCACACCATCTCAATCTTGTCTCTCTTGCTTTGTCTCCAAACCGTCCAACCTGAGCTGTCCCTCTAATATACTCGTTCCTAATCCTGTCCTTCTTCATCACTCCCAGTGAAAATCTTATCATCTTCACCTCTGCCACCTCCAGCTCCACCTCCTGTCTTTTCATCAGTGCCACTGTCTCCAAACCATACAACATAGCTGGTCTCACCACCATCTTGTAAACCTTCCCTTTAACTCTTGCTGGTCCCCTTCTGTCACACATCACTCCTGACACTCTTCTCCACCCACTCCACCCTGCCTGTATAATACTGTATACCTACCACCTGTCTGTATATAATACTGTATACCTACCACCTGTCTGTATATAATACTGTATACCTACCACCTGTCTGTATATAATACTGTATACCTACCACCTGTCTGTCTGTCTGTTTATTTAGAGAGACAGAGAGCGAGATAGACACACACACAGATAGATAGATAGGTAGATAGATGGATGGATGGGTAGATAGAATAAGACAATAAGATAGACAGAGACATAGAGATAGATACAGAGAGAGAGAGAGAGAGACACACACACACACACACACACACACACACACACACACACACACACACACACACACACACACACATACACAGATAGAGAAAGAGGGAGAAAGACAGAGAGAGAGAGACAGAAAGAGAAAGAGAAAGAGAAAGAGAGAGAGAGAGAGAGAGAGAGAGAGAGAGAGAGAGAGAGAGGTGAACTCGTCGTCTTCCTTGAGTCGGTGGTCTGTTCTAGAGTGATCTTTGCCAGATCATCGAGTCCTCCTTGGTCGTGCTGCTGAACGGAAGTCGCTCTCCTTGTTTGACGGAAACCTCACGGCGCGTTAAGTGCGCAGTGACGTCACAGAGCAAACACCTGGTCAACTCACCGTGACGGTCTGCTACCTGCAAGCAGCTGTAAAAGGAAGTGAGCCGGCCAGCCTACCTTTCAGACGCCGGAGAATGTTCTGGACACTTCCCTCCGCACATCCAGTCACTTCAGTCACCCGATGGATTCACACCTGTGGCAACCCTCCTCTACCTCCTCCTCCTCCTCCTCCTCTGTCTCCTCTGTATCCCTCTCTCTCTCTCCCCTCCGTCGCTCCCACGCTGCGAATCAAACGACACGCCCAAGCTGACACCTGGACCCAAGCCGCTCGCGATTGGTCAGGGATGGACGTGACGTCATCAGCACGCTTGCTTTGTTTATACTCTATCAAAGCACGGGCGTCCGGGCGGCGTAGCAGTCTACTCCGTTGCCCACCAACTCGCCAGTTCGAATCCCCGTGTTGCCTCCGGCTTGGTCGAGCGTCCCTACAGACACAATTGGCCGTGTTTGCGGGGGGGGGAAGCCGGATGTGGGTGTGTGTCCTGGTCGCTGCACTAGCGCCTCCTCTGGTCGGTCAGGGCACCTGTTCATGGGGGAGAGGGAAGTGGGGGGGAGTAGCGTGATCCTCCCACGCGCTACATCCCCCTGGTGAAACTCCTCACTGTCCGGTGAAAAGAAGCGGCTGGTGACTCCACATGTATGGGAGGAGGCACGTGGTAGTCTGCAGCCCTCCCCGGATGGGCAGAGGGGGTGGAGCAGCGACCGGGACGGCTCGGAGGAGTGGAGTAGTCGGTTGGATACAGTTGGGGAGAAAAAGGGGACCCCCCCCACCCAAAACAAGTTATCCAAGTACAATTGTGGGATACTTATTTGCCATATTTATTATTTTATTCGGTATCATGATTATTTCGCAACGTTATTTTCTTGCCCGGTGCGGGATTCGATACGGGGTGTACTGCACCACAAGGCGACGTCACTAACCGCTCGGCTAAAGGGTCAGACCCGTTAGCTAGGGGGCTAACGTGTCCTATTAGTAGTTTACAGTCGTCACCCTCTCCCGGAAGCGCACCCTCGCGCTTGTTCTTCCCGCGCTCCGAAGAGACTTCTGAGGATCCGCACACTTCCGGATCCCACCGCTGCCACCGGTTATGTTCTTGCCCGGTGCGGGATTCGATACTGGGTGTACTGCATCACAAGGCGACATCACTAACCGCTCGGCTAAGGGGGTCAGACCCGTTAGCTAGGGGCTAACGTGTCTTATTAGTAGTTTACAATACCATTTATGAACTAAATAAATAAATAAATAAACCCTCAGAGGGGCGTGTTGGGTGTCCAGGTTGGGTGGAGGTGAAAGTTTGCGGGGCGCCCCCCAGCGGCAGTGTAAACACGTGTAACGCGCCGAACTGAACCAAATTCATTTTAAATGTGGCACACGTCAGAAAAAACAGATTTCGAATTAAAAGTGGTTACTTGTTTTATATGCTAATGTGTTTTACGTCGTTTGCGTGTGCCTTGAATATATTGTAATAGGTAATTACCCGATGACTCACCACTTCCTGTGTTTGATCCTTTGTTACAGAGGTTGTCATCCGGTAGGTTCCGGAAGGAAGAAGCTTTCATTCTTGCCAGTTTAGGCGCCACTATTGACATCTAAAGTCAGCAATGGTGTAATTTGCCATTAATCAGTATCATTTAATCAACAGCACAGTTGGCTGCTGCTCATTTACTTGACTATTAGACCCCCTTCGTTACCTGTAAAACATCAAAGATCATTTTCAACCACAGGAATAATGAATGAAGAAAACCACAGGCGACTTCCGGTCTCTTTATTAGGAGCGATACATGGATAGTAAACGTAACCAGTTTCATCGTCATTAAAGTTAAGAATCTGTAAAGCTGCTGCTGAAGCAATGAGCCAAAGTAACTTGGAAAAGTAACGCCGACGCCGGCTGTTGTCCTCCGCGCCGCAGCTGCGCCATCTGGCGGCCACGCCGTGCAACAGCAGTTCCATTAGTGTTTGGTCCTCGTCTTTGCCCACTGAAATATGGCTTTGTGGTCCCTTTAACGTCAGCCAGGGGGCTTTAAAACAGCAGTTAACATACATACATCTAATACGGACGCCTGACAGAGAGAATGAGGGGGAGATGAGAAGAGAAGAGATGAGATGAGATGAGATGAGGGAAGAGTTTGGCGTAGAATCCTTCCGTTCACGAATACATCGTCAGCTGAAGCCACTGTTGGAAGGAGACAGGGAGAGAAGGAGAGAGAGAGAGAGAGAGAGAGAGAGAGAGAGAGAGAGATGTTTAGCTCCACATTATAAAGGTTTGTGACTTTAATTATTTATTTTAAAAAATTTCCCCCCTTTTCTCCACAATTGCACTTGGTCAGTTACACCACTGGTGGCTGGCCGGTCGCTGCTCCACCCCCTCTGCTGATCCGGGGAGGGCTGCAGACTACCACATGCCTCCTCCCATACATGTGGAGTCACCAGCCGCTTCTTTTCACCTGACAGTGAGGAGTTTCACCAGGGGGACGTAGCACGTGGGAGGATCACGCTGTTCGCCCCGGTTCACCCTTCAGACTGACCAGAGGAGGCGCTAGTGCAGCGACCAGGACACACACCCACATCCGGCTTCCCACCCACAGACACGGCCATTTGTGTCTGTAGGGACGCCCGACCAAGCCGCACGTAACACGGGGATTCGAACCGGTGATCCCCGTGTTGGTAGGCAACAGAATAGACCGCCACGCCATCCGGACACCTGTTTATGACTTTTTAGAGACATTTGGACTCATTAATTCAACATCATACCAGTATGGTTTCATTTGACTAGGTGTAGTAGTACTAGTACTAGTACTAGTAGTAGTACTAGTAGTAGTAGTAGATGTGTTTCAACAAAATGAAGAAATATCGCTTCACCTCTTTAATGTCCAGGTTGATGGAACCGTTGTTATCCTTGTCCAGAGTCTTAAAGGCTCCTGGAATACCACACACACACACACACACACACACTCTATTTACACAGCAGAAAATATTGATAAATGATCATTTGTAATGTGGATATGATGAGGGATGAGGAAGAGGAGGAAGAGGAGTCGACAGTAAGAGAGGCTACTGAGAAATAAGGGAGGTAGAAGAAGAGGCTGAAAGGTGTGTGTATGTGGGGGGGGGAGGGGGGACTTACGACACATGGCGTCCAGTCGCACCAGGCAGCCGATGAAATTGTCAAAGTCCAGGTCGCCGTGCTCATCGCTATAGCGACGGATAATCAGCTGGAAGAGCTGATCATTCAGAGGGAAACCTGGAGACACACACACACACACACACACATCAGAGGTTAAAATAGTTCATTGTATTTACACAATTATAGAGCATGAATTGACACTTTTTTCTCACTGTTGATCACACACACACACACACACACACACACACACACACACACACACACACACACACACACACACACACACACACACACACCGGTGGTGCTCACCAGCAGCCTTGAAGGCTTGGGGAAGCTCTCCAGAGCCAATCACACCGGAGCGGTCGGCGTCGTGGGACTTATAGATGCCCTGGAAGACATGCAAAACACAACACACGCCGTACAACCACAACACACACGCACACAAACACACGCGCACTCTTGTAGACTACAGTCTTCTAGAAAACACATCCTTTTAATTCACACAGCCACCTCCATCATGTCAGACATTGTGGTTGTGACCCATTTACCCCTCCACACACAAAGTCTCTGACACACACACACACACACACACATGTTCTATACCGCAAAGGCAGGAAGCAGCAACAGCAGTTAATCCACAAGGTCAAAGGTCATTACCCACATGTAAATCTTTACATCCTGACAAAAGGTTCTCTCCTGTAATAAACGTGAAAGTAACTGACCTGCCATTTCTTGATGTTGTTCCACAGGTATTTAAACTCATGGAAGCCCAGTTTTCCTGTGCTGTCACTCTGAGACAGCAGGGTCAAGGGTCAAACTCAGGGCACCCTGAGGTTAAACTGGCAGTACAATCACAATTACAATTTCATTTAGCGGACACTTTTATCCAAAGTGACGTACATCTGAGAGTTAACACAACACAAGCAAGGATCTGGTCAGGAGACAACAACACAAGTAAGTGCCAAAAAACTAGGTTCAAGTGCAATAGGACAGAGGTGTCAACAGGCAGTGCACAAAGGCAATGCATAGGGTGCATAGTAGCGGTTTTTTCTTTTAATTCCATCAGCTGTGGAGGTGTTCAAGAAAGAGCTGGGTCTTTCGCTTCTTAAAGATGGAGAGGGACTCAGTGGATCAAATGGAGTTTGGTAACTCGCTCCACCACTGGGGAACTACAGAGGAGAAGAGTCTGGCTAGTGACTTAGGGCCCCCATTGTGGCTGAAGTGCCAGGTGCCTTTCATTGGCAGAGCGTAGTGAGCAGGACTGAGTGTAGACCTGAATGAGGGAGGTCAGGTAGGCGGGAGCTGTTTTAGTTGCTGTTTTGTAAGTGAGCATCAAGGTTTTGAATTTGATGCGGGCAGCTACTGGGGGCCGGTGGAAGGATATGAACAGTGGAGTGACATGTGCTGTTTTGGGTTGGTTGAAGACCAGATGCGTCGGCGCATTCTCGATCATTTGCAGAGGTTTGAAAGTGCATGCAGAAGGACCTGCCAGTAAGATGTTGCAGTAGTCAATGCGTGATATTACAAGAGCCTGTACCAGGAGCTGTGCTGCATGCTCAGACAGGTAGGGTCTAATTTCCCTGATGTTGCACAGGGCAAATCGGCACGACCGAGCGATGAAGGCCATGTGAACCTTAAAGGGTCGTTGATCATCAATCATGACACCCAGGTTTCGGGCAGACTTTGTGGGCATGAGTTGGGTTGATCTAACCTGGATTTTGATCTGTTGTTGTGATGATGGACTGGCTGGGATGACAAGGAGCTCAGTCTTACATAGGTTAAGCTGAAGGTGGCGTTGTTTCATCTATGCAGAGATATCAGCAAGGCGTGACAATATCCATGCTGAAACTGTGAGGTCATCTGGCGGGAATGATAGGAAGAGCTGGGTATCGTCAGCATAACAGTGGTATGAGAAACCATGGGAGCGGATAATTGCACCAAGTGAAGTGGTGTATATTGAGAAGAAGAGGGGACCGAGCACTGACCCTTGAGGTACCCCTGTGGATAAGCCTTGCGGTTTGGAGACTTCTCCACTCAAAGATACTCAAAAAGATCTCCCTGAGAGGTAGGACATGAACCAGTGGAGGGCTGATCCTGAGATACCAGGATCAGTGAGTGAGGAGAGGAGGGTTTGGTGGTTAACCGTGTCAGAGGCAGCTGACAAGTCTAGCAGCAACAGAGCTGAGGACTGACCAGCAACACTAGCCAAAAGCAGGGATTCTATTACCAACAGTAGTGGAGGGGGTTGCTAGTTCTAAGTTACCTTGCTGCTGTGCCCACAGGCAAGGCACTTTAATAGTCAAATTCAAAGTACTATTGGTTTATTTAACGCCTTTCCATGAGTAGCACAATAAAAACAAAACAATTTAGTGACAAATTAAAACTACAATTTGTTAATTAATACAGAAACACCCGATGATTGTAGCAGCATCACTGAAGATGTGTCCACAAGCATCAACAGATGAACTTGCACAGCTGGTGACGTCCAGAATAAAGGTAGACCTGTATGTAATGTGGAAGGATACATCCATAACAGCCACCATACTCCTGCAGGACTCAATGCTGAAACCGTCAGTCTTCAGGTCGTCGTCTGGGAGAAAAATAAAAAGGAGTGTGAAAATAGAAAAAGAGT
The DNA here is from genome assembly GCA_022114975.2 of Lampris megalopsis. Lineage (NCBI taxonomy): Eukaryota > Metazoa > Chordata > Actinopteri > Lampriformes > Lampridae > Lampris > Lampris megalopsis. The sequence continues at coordinate 1,387,570 of JAJHIY020000652.1, read as the reverse complement.
TAAAAAAATAATAATATGAATAATAAGCATGGTTTACAAAATCTATCCATCTTTGGTTTGGAGAATAGAGATGAAAATAACAATAAGGATTCATTTCGACTAAAACAGGCTTGTACTGTCTTATAAAGAATTTACTTGACTTGAAAAAATAAAATTTCAAATTTGTGGATGCGACAAAATGGAAATATGGTTTTATTTGAATATGAAGCATGTAACCTGAAAAAAAAATCAAACGACAAAAAATAAATAAAAATAAATCGGCAAGTAAAGACGATGATGACGGAATCGAACCATCCACAGAAAAAAAGAGGGACACATTAAAATGAAGAGAAAAAAAAATCAAAACCACCAACTGCAGATGAGTTCATGGTTCACCAGCCTCGTTTCCAAACAAAGACTTCGGTTCTCCAACTGAGATGAGATTCAACGTAATGGACTATTCATGCAGCTTCAAGTGACCTTAAAACATGAACGTTAATTACAGTTCAGACGTTTTTCTGTCGCAGGTTCCTGGAGGTCTGTGTAGAGGAACATGACTCGCACCACGTTTCTAAAGTCAGCTCTCATGTGTCGAAGTACTGCTTTTTGACTCACGTTTGCTGATGATCTTGTTTAAAATGTTCATCAGCTCATTGGGGCTCACTTCCATATCCTGTTAAAGCATCACACACACACACACACACACACACACACACACACACACACACACACACACACACACAGGAAACACCACAAACAGTGAGTCATGGCTGTCGTTGCTAGCATGTGAGTCACACCAAACTGAATCCGTTTCCTTCCACTGTTTCCATGTTTGTGACTCACCACTTAAAAAGCTATACATAGGCTGAAGTCTGATATCAAACACCACAACCACAAAGCTACAGCCGGCAGATATGTAGATATAATGTGTATATATGGTGATGTGAGCACAGATGTGTTGTGGGATTGTGGTTCTGGTAATATGGAGATACGTATAACTTAAATGTTGTTCCTGTTTTAGTGAAATGAATGATGGATGTCTCTTCCTGCCTGGTCATCATATTCACATTACTAATGATCATTTATCAAGACCATATTATTTGTACCAAAGTAAATTTGCCTTGGACATAAAGACTGCCACATATAAATACATACATTATGACATGGTGCAGTAACAGACAAAGTACATTTACATACATGCAACACCTTCCCTCATATCACCTCCCCCTCAAATCCTGAGCTTAGGAGATTCACTGATGGGGGAACGAAAGAGTTTTTAGACCTGTTCAGGTAACTTTTCCTGTATTTAATTGGAACCCTGCAAAATCTACCTGACGAACGGTCATCCCTGAAGTGAGGGAGGGGCCTAAGAGTACATGTGTCGCCATCTTACAATGCTGTGATTGCAAACATTCCCCAATCCTCTGTGAATAGTACACATGGCCACTGTAACTATGGTTAAAGGTCACACCCATATTTGCATATGAAAATGATTGTTGGTTTTGCTCATTATGCCACTGTACTGTTTATAAGGGTAGGATACCTGCAGTCAGTTGAGACTGAAGATGTCACTTGGATGAGTGATGAAACGTTTCTCCCAATAAACATTGTGTCCAGATGAACTGATTCAATTTGCTGTGATTTTCTAATCTAGATTATTGAGCATGCATAAAAAGGGTATTCTAAATACAGGACATTAGCGGGGTCAGCGATAACGTTCCTAGCCTGTTTAACTACTGTCTTCTTGAAGAGCATTTGGCGATAGGGATGCTCCCTCACTCCCACCACTTTTCATTGCTGTGTGGAGCAGTCTATTTGTGATCTTAACTGACATGTTACCAAACCAGGCTGAGATTCCATAACATAATATACTCTCTATCACAGCATGATAAAATAACATCATTACCCTCTGTCCAACCTCAAACACCCTGAGTCTGCAGAGAGAAGAGTCTGGGTAGGATCCAGTACAGATAGAATTCACATGGACATCCAAGACAGAAGAGTCAATGTGAACACCAGGCATGTGTAAGAATGAACCTGGGTAATACACGTGTTATGGATCAATCAGAAAACTTGACAGCTTAAGTGCTGGGATTTGGATGTGATGAGAGCAGAATGGGAGAACTCTTACGAAAGCCCTGACAGTCGTACACTACATACCATCATATCATCAATAGAGACATTTTATCGGCATGTCCCAGTTCTACGTCAGACCAAAACACAACCAGGCAACATGTTGTCTGTCACACCGAGGACAACGCCACAGGTCTTTGTCGCTTTCTGTTCCTTCCCTAGATTTCGTTGTGAAATCACGTGATCGCAGGATATCTTTGACAGAAATACATAACAACATGCCTGTCTCTCCACCGTTTGTTTATTAGTGAAAAACACCGGCGTCTTCCTCTTTAGTCACACTAATGAGCATTGAGAGGTTTGACATCTGACTCCTACTAGAAAGAAACGACACCAGGAGGTTTTAGTTGCTTTTCATCTGTCACATCCAGTCCTGAGAGAACACACTCGGTTTCTCCTGCAGATGCTGAGACTCACAATCTGTTTTATTTGCAAAATGAGTTTCACACAGAGCACGGTTTCATCTGCTGGGCTGCTCACATGAACACACACTGTGACTGTGTTAGCGTCATGCTGCTAACACAGCCCTGCTACTGTATGTTTTAATCCAGAACAACCGGTTTCCACACACAAAAGCTAAGAATTCTGCTGACCGGCGGTGTGTTACTCCACGCATATGGAGCCAAACACCACCCGTCTCAATTACACCACCAAGCATCTTCATCGCTGTCATCCTTGTTATCATCATTACTGCTATTGATTCAGTTTGACTGTCTGAGCCCTGCTCCAACCGGTATACACACCCTGGGTATAAGACACACACACACATACACACACAAACACACACACGGCCCTTAAGGCAGGAGTGCCGCCCTGCCAGGCAATGGCAGGAATGTGGGGAGCGGGGGAGCAAACAAAAAAAAGGAATGCAGAATGAAGGTCAAGAAAATTGGAAGAAAGGAAGAACCAGTCTGTCATCTTTAAACTGTGATGTTTAGTCTCTACGATGTTTCTCTCTCCTCCTCTCGTTGTCTCTCCCCCCTTCCCCCCATCTCTCATCTACTCTCTATTATCTTCTTTTTCTTCTTTCGGCTTGTTCCCCGTTTCTCAGGGGTCGCCGCAGCGGATTGTACAGTTTCCATCGGTACCCTGTGAGGACGGAGCACCAACGGCGGCTGTTGTTAATCCGGGCCTTGACTGATCCGGTAAGGTCTTGTCAAGCCGCAAAATGATTTGGCAAAATGTTACACTGGACGTCCTTTCTGACACAACCACTAACCCTACAGACAGGGGCGCAGGCAAAGCGCTGGATGTCATCTCAGTATTCATGGACTTGCGCCCATGCCTGTCGCCATCTAGTGTTCTCTATTATACTCCTCTATCTCTTGGAGCTGCAGCAAAGTTGCATGAGGACGACTTGGTAGTTTCTACTCATATGACATAGTGTTGAGCAATATGGAAAATATAATCATCATGATAATCATATGCAGTGTTACACTCAGTATACATACACATATCACCATATCTGCTTACATATGCAAAAATGTGTACTATTCACAGAGGATTGGGGAATAGTTGCAATCACAACATTGTAAGATGGTGACAGATGTACTCTTAGTCCCCTCTTGGTTCAGGGATGGTCGTTCCCTCTTCACATAGATGGCCTCTTTGACTCCCCGTTCAAACTAGTGTTCCTCCCTATCAAGGTTGTGCACATCCTCCAATAAACTGCACTTGGTAAGAACACCGATGCCCTCTACAAGAAGGGACAGAGCCGTCTCTACTGTTTGAGGAGGCTGAGGTCCTTCAACATCTGCCAGACGATGCTCAGGATGAGGTATGAGTCTGTGGTGGCAGTGCTCTCCTGTTTGTTGCTGTGTGTCGGGGCAGCGGGTTGAGGGTAGCAGATGCAAACAGGCTCAATAAACTGATCCACAAGGCCGATGACATTGTAGGGGTGGAGCTGGACTCTCTGGCGGCAGTTTCTGATAGGAGGATGTTGTTTAAGTTATGTGCCATCATGGACAACGTCTCCCACCCACTCCATGACGTGCTGGTCAGGCATAGGGGTACTTTTAGTAATAGACTCATTCTGCCGAAAAGCACCACAGGAGGTCATTCCTGCCTGTGGCCATCAAACTTTACAACTCCTCCCCAGACTCAGACTGTCAGACACTTGGAGTTGATGGTCATTGGACTGGCCCTGTAAGGTTTTGTTTGTGCTGTTGTTTTGTGCTGCAGTAGTGCAGTATAGACAGGGTGTTATGTGTACCATACTGGAACACAGTGCACGTATGTTTATATATTTCGTTCTTATTTCTATTTCTTATTTCATCTTTTATTTCTATTTGTTTCTATTTTCTTGTTATCTAGTTACTTTTTTCTTTACTAGAGCGTGAGTGCCTGTCATAGGACCCAATTTCCCCTCGGGGATGAATAAAGCATTCTGATTCTGATTCTGATCCTGATCCTTGAAAGAGTGGCCACTGGCCTGTAGATGGTGTAGACCGTGGAGTCCTGGCCTGACGTGTTAGCGCTCCTGTGTTGTGCCATCTTACCATGCTGTGGTGGCAACTATTCCCAAATCCATGGCTATTGTAACTCCAGTTAATGGTCACACCCATATCTGCATATGAAACCGATGGTTGGTTTGGGTCGTTATGCTGCTGAATTGTTTATAAGGGTGGGGACACCTGCAGTCAGTTGACACAAGTTTCACCAGAGAGAGGGAGGAGGGAAGGGTTTGGAATGTAGTAATGACTTAAAGATGAGCGTAACAGGGTAAGTGACTGAGAGGAAGACAGACATGGAAGACAGTGTCACAACAGACTGACAGACAGACAGACGGAGCCTATATTCAGACCACAGGAAGAGCCTTTCATTAAAAGAAAGATCAAATGAAGCCATTTAAGGTTCAGCAGGCAGAGGAAAATACCAGCAAGCCCAAAACACAGACACAAACCACACACACTGTAGAAATGACTGTAAACAAGTCATAATGATGCCAATTAAAAAACAAGTCAACAACATTTAACTGTCTGAGTGCCTGTGAGACACAGATAGATAGATAGATAGATAGATAGATAGATAGATAGATAGATAGATAGATAGATAGATAGATAGATAGATAGATAGATAGATAGATAGATAGATAGATAGATAGATAGATAGATAGATAGATCCACAGCATCTGGATTTGATCCGAGTCCCGTTTGTGTTTTCACTACACAGAGACACCAGCTGTCCTACACAGACTGGCCCATCCAGTCATGACATTGCCCAAAGTCATGTGACTGCACGCTCACTGGTTCAACTCCTCATGCTGGTTGGCACTAAAAACACATGCCAATCACTCAGAAACTGCTACCAGCGTGCCCTTGACCAAGACATTTCAATATCCAACTGCGAGACACACAACCAACTTGTACTGGTCAACTCCCAGTAAAACAGCAGACGACTGTGGTTGGACTGGTCAGCTCCCAGTAACCAACAGCACAAGACTGTGGTTGTACTGGTCAGCTCCCAGTATCCAAGAAAGAATTTGACTGAGTTTGAGTTGGGAGTTGACTTGTGTGATGAATCATGGCGGCTGTTGGGCTCACACCGGCACAACCTCTGTTGTCGTCTCTGTCACTACCGTCAGTGTGATTTGTTCATAAATCATCAAGTTTGTACAAATATACCCACAAGGAAATACTTAAAGATGAGCAGGATCACATCAGAGAAGGATCACATGGAACTCTAGATCACCAACATCTAGCCATTCCTGAGGATTGTTTACATCCTGCCCACACAATCAAGCACACCAGGTGTCTGCAGACGAACCGGGATTCTATACCGAGTCATCTGTCAGCCCTGCCGCACCCCACTACCACTTATTCTACTCTCAAACGTCCAGCCCCTTATGAACCAAATGGAAGAGCCATGACCAACTACTGCTCCCTGCCAAATGTGGACGAGGAGCTTGATCTACCAGACAAACTGAATGAGTTTCATACTAGGTTTGAAACAGTTGGCACAGCTTCCTGCTGACCACCTAAGCCTCCTCCTCTCACCATGCAGGAGGAAGAGTTCTGGGCTGTGTTCAGAAACAGCGATAAAAGGAAAGCATCAGGGCCCAAAAATGATACCGTCGGCCACAAGTATTTTTGGACAAACAGCCATTCAATGTGTCAGTGTTCCGTAATTGTTCCTCTATGTTATTTTTCATTGGTGCCAGCATATTCCACCATTCCCAACAAGTATTCCCAACAAGTAATGGTGCCCACACAGGAAATATGTCAAGTATTCCATAAAAGGAAAACAAGAAATCTGCATGTTTAATGCAGAGGAGCCAGGAATAGTCACTAAAATACAAAGCTAAACATTACTTAGCATTTAATTAGGTTCAATTTAATGTTGGATATGGATTCACATGTCATATCATCATGCCAGATGACACTGCTGACCATTCGTCTTTTTCCAAAATACAAACACCATCACTGGACCATCCTCTCAATTCACTCCTACTGCTGCAGTACACAGCCAAGCTAGCCGACCTCCTCGTGAGCACTTTCTGCTTGTTCGGGAGCCCGTTCGCTACAAACAGAAATGACTTTGCAGTAAGAAAACAAACTGCAGGGACCAGCAGATGATGTCAAATCCACCAAAACTGAAGAAATTAAGGATAACTACTACAAAGCTTCAGTCCTGTGTTTGCTGGTTCTACTGGACCAGTGTGTCTCCTATGTAGGTGTTGGTAAGGTGAGTGTTGTCCGAGCTCCATTCAAATGAATGAGAGTCAGCAGTGCTGCTAGGTCAGAACTGCCATTTAACACACACCGCAGGGCATCTGGGTGGCATAGTGGTCTATTCTGTTGCCTACCAACATGGGGATCGTCGGTTCGAATCCCCCTGTTACCTCCGGCATGGTTGGGCATCCCTACAGACACAATTGGCCATGTCTGTGGGTAGGAAGCCAAATTGTGGGTATGTGTCCTGGACACTGCACTAGCGCCTCCCCTGGTCGATTGGGGCACCTGTTCGGGGGAGAGGAGTAACTGGGGGGGAATAGCATGATCCTCCCGCGCACTATGACTCCCCTGGTCGGTTGGGGCACCTGTTCGGGGGAGAGGAGTAACTGGGGGGAATAGCATGATCCTCCCACGCGCTACGTCCCCCCTGGTGAAACTCCTCACTGTCAGGCGAAAAGAAGTGGCTGGTGACTCCACATGTATCGGAGGAGGCATGTGGTAGTCTGCAGCCCTCCCCGGATCAGCAGAGGGGGTGGAGCAGCGACCGGGATGGTTCAGAAGAGTGGAGTAATTGGCTGGATACGATTGGGGAGAAAAAAAAAGGGGGGGACAAAAAACACCCACTACCCTGATTGGCTGCTAATAGCTATCAAACTTGAACGACCTGAATTTGGGAGTTGGGAGATGAAGTGTTGGTTGAACGTCAGAGTAAAGAGAATCTAGAAAACTGTTGCCCCTAGATAATATTGACTCACATCGCCGGCCAGGTGATGGAAGACTTTCCGGAACTGTCTCTCCTCGTCATTCTCATCAGCTTCAGCGTAGGCCAGGGGTCTACGAGGTGGAGGCTACACACACACACACACACACACACACACACACACACACACACACACACACACACACATACACACATGATAATGAAATATACGTATGCTGTAATGGAATAGACTAGATTTGTATATACTGTAATGAATTATACTGCATATATCTACATACATTGTAATGAAAAATACTGTATAGAGTTATATGTACTGTATGGATTTAAATATACTGTAATGAAGACAGTATACTCACAGGATCTGAAGGTACAAACTGACTTGGGTCAATGTTGCTGTAGACGGACAGACACACAGACACACGGACAGACAGACCAGACACAACCACAGACAGAAAGACAGACAGACAGACAGACAGACAGACACAACCACAGACAAACAGTCAAACAGACAGACAGACACAGACACACACACAGATAGAAACACAGACAGAAACACACAGCCAGACACAGACACACACAGACAGACAGACAGAAACACAGACAGACGGACAGAAACACAGACAGACAGACGTATGATTCTTGGTTTGTAGACATACACTTGGTGGGTGGCTGACTGACTTAATAAAAAACAAAATGTTTCTCTCGGCAGCTTTTAACATCATGTAATGGAGCCACTGACTCAGTAAAGACACACATGAATGGCTGAGAGACTGACATCTGACCCTAACAGGATCACATGCAGGAAAGAAAGAGACCAAAGTATGTCTTCACAAGCAACGTAAGAGATGATGCTGGTTTTGTGTGTGTGTGTGTGTGTGTATTCACCTTACGACATCCATGATGCCTCCTATGAGTCTCTTGGCTAGAAACATCTTGTTGTCTGAGGGAGGCAGAGAGACAGACAGACAATGAGAATAGATGCATCATAGAACTCACAACAATAACAGAAACACAAGACTAAACGTGATATACACACACCTGAGGACAACGGACCACATGGTACAGGCCAGGGTTTCTCACACTTATCAATCATCTGATTTTTATTCAAGGTCAGAGGTCCGGAACAATTGGCGGCAACAAAATAATATTTAATCAACTCACTTATAACTTCTGTTACAAGTTATTACTTTTTAATTACACGGCTTTGTTGAATACTCGATTCTGATTGGTCAATTATGGCATTCCGCTGCTATGGACGCAGTTCTCACGGACTAACAAATCTAATGGACTATTTTATTTAGCGGAAGCAATAAAATCATTTCTAAGTCAATAAAATAATTTTCTGATCAATAATTTGTGTCAAATTATTGATTTCTTTAGTACGCAGCTGTGTAATAAGAGGGATCATGTACAGCGAAACAATGACTGGCTCGCTGTACATGACCCCTTACATAATGTTCTGCGAAGACCCACCCTACCCTGCCTCTGATTGGCTCTAACCCTGACGAAAATTCACATACCGGTAGGCTACTCGTTACTGTCACGTATGGTTGTTCAACGAGGGCAGGGATCCTAGAATCAGTAGAAATAAAATCAGTCTGTCGTTCATTCTTCGAAACGTACTGCGGCACATGCATGCAGGAAATGTGGCTCTTGCAGCAGCAGCAGACTTCCCGCCTTAAACTAACTTAAACCAACTTTTAATTAGTTTTGAATCGAGTTAAAGCCAACTTAAACAAACTTTAAACAAACTTTAACGTTAAACTGACTTTAAACGAACAAACTAACTAACTTAAAGCCAACTTTAAACCGACTCTAAGGTAGCTTCAAACCAACCTTAATCTAACTCAAACCTGGTTTAACACCTCATCTGAAGGACAGCATCTCCTACAGCACAGTGTCCCCATCACTGCACTGGCGCATTGGGATTTAATTTTTACTGTACTTGTTTACGGTAAATACAGCATACAAGAATAAAAATCAGTCATTTGAAATTTTTCGTAGTCAGGGGAGAGAGTGTGAGCAACATACTCAGCAGACTGGCAGCACAGGCAATGGGGCTAGTGAAAAGGATTTCCAAGATCTGCAGTGCCGGGGGAAGAATACAGCCTACTCAAAAACGAAGCCAGTGAGGATAATGCTTCGGGTTGATGCACAGCCCTATGCAGTACACACCATGTGCAGAGTCCATATCATGAAACCTGTTAAGGATGAGCTGGACAGGATGGAGGCAAAGAGCATCATAGAAACGGTGCCTGTCCCAAACAAGCCAGGCAAAGTGCGCCTATGCGTTGACCTCAGAAGGTTGAATAAAGCAGTTAAGAGGGAGAGGTTCATCCTGCCAATGGTGGAGGAGATCACAGCTGAACCGAATGGGTCCACAGTGTTCTCGATAATTGATGCAGCAGCAGGGTTCTGGCAGATACCACTAGACAAAGGCAGCCAGAGACTAACAAACTCCATCACACCATTCGCCAGGTACTGCTTCAAACACATTCCTTTTGGAATTTCCAGCACCCTTGAAATATTCCAGAGAAAGATGGAGGAGGCACTGAAAGGCCTACAGGGAACAACTGTGTACATGGATGACATCACTGTCCATGGTGGGGACATGGCGGAGCATGACCAATGCCTGCAGAGGATCATGGAATGGCCGGAGACCACTGGGGTGAAGCTGAATACAGAAACATGTGCACTGAGGCAGAGAAAGCTGCACTTCCTGGGCTATGAGATCGATGCGGAAAGCATGCACCCTGACTCAGCCAAAGCGTTGGCAATCAACAAGCTCATCCCACCTGGGAATGTCTGGGAACTGAAGAGAGTCCTTGGGATGGTGAATTACTTGGGATAATATGTCCCCAAACTGGCCACAGTGGGACAACTACTATATGAACTGCTGAAGTCTAAGTCAGCGTGGACATGGGGTCCAGCACAGCAGTCAGCATTTCAGCAGATCATAACACTCCTCACAACCTCACCTACGCTGGCATTTTACAACGTCAACAAAGCCACAGCAGTCTCCGTGGATGCCAGCAGCTACAGGATCAGTGGCATGCTGATGCAGCTCCAAGGCGAGGGCTGGAAGCATATACCGTACTGCTCCTGATGTCTGAGTGAGGCAGAAAACAGGTATGCTCAGATAGAGAAGGAGTGTCTGGCGTGTGTCTGGGCCTGTGAACGGTTTGAAAAATACTTACACAGCCTAGGGGGATTAAAACTGATTACCGATCACAAACCCTTAGTCCCACTGATGAACTCCACAGACCTGGATACTGTGCCAATCCACTGCCAGAGGTTACTGATGCGACTGATGAGATTTAACCCCACAGCGGAGTAAGTGACAGGTAAGATCCTCATCATGGCAGACACACTATCCAGGAGCTCCGTAGGAGATGCACAGGGCAGCAACAACACACACACAAATGTGGTGTGCCATGTTGCATCCATCATCAACAGCATGCCAGCTACAGAGCAGAAGATAGAAAGCATCAGAACTGCCACAGATGCAGATGAAAAACTACAAACTCTGACCAGGTACATACGGTCTAGGTGGCCTGAGCACATAAGTAAGATACACCCCACTGTTGGGAGCTTTTCCCTATGAGAAAGAGCTGTCAGTTCACACTGGGCTGGTGATTAGGGGTAACAGAATGATAATACCTGAGACCAGTGGCGGCTGGTGCTAAAAGATTTTGGGGAGGGGGGGCGCAATTGACATTAGCGCAGCACACCCGACAACTGCTTTAATGTCCACACAGTCACGGAGTTATTAAGAAGGACAATGTAGCCTATAGATTTTATCAGGGTTCATAGACGGTGGATGATTGACAGTCGAGACGAGGCGTCATGGTGGGTGTGAACATGATTGACAGCCACAAGAATTGCCCAATCACAAAAGATCAAAAAACATCAAAACAATACCAATTCGCTGCCAATAAAAGTGGGCGTGTCTGGGGCAGCACCGAACTGCGCCCCCTGGAAAATCTGAAGAAACCAATCAGACAGCAGCCTCAGGTCACCTGCTCGCTACAAGTTTGAGGGCTTACTCAAGGTGTCGTTCGCCAGGCGCCCCTCACCCAGGAAGTACAAGTATTCAGACAGAAATCAACCACATACCATTTGAACCAATATTTAATGGCTGCTGACAGGCGCTCACAGACTGAGAAACACTTTTATTTCATCATTATTTGCATTATTCAACTAAATTACATTTACGTACATTTTCATCTCTTGATGTTTGAAGGGTGCGGCGCCCCAGAGCCCTCTACTGGCCAGCCACCATTGCTTGAGACATTGAGGGCTAATATAGCACACCATATACATGATAGGCATCAGCGACTGATTAAATGCAGAGACAGAGCTAACACCTTGGTATGGTGGCCAGGTATATTATCCCATATTAAACAGAAGGTCTTAGCTTGGCAGTCATGCCAGGAACTAAGGAGAGCCCAGTGCAGAGAGCCTCTGATCTCCACGCTACTTCCCAACAGGCCATGGAAGAGAATCAGCATAGACCTGTGCGAACTCAACAAGCAGAGCTACTTGGTTATTTCAGACTATTCCAACACATGCCCACATCCACCAGCACCCAGGTGGCCACAAAGCTGAAGGCTAACTTTGCCCACTATGGGAATAGCAAAGGAAGTGGTTAGCCTAGCAAAGGAAGTGGTTAGCCTAGCAAAGGAAGTGGTTAGCGACAATGACCTGCAGTTCTTCAGCACAGAATTTAAAGAACTGGCCTGCGAATCTGGCTTCAAACACAACATCTAGCCCGCACCACCCCCAGGGAAACGGGCGTGCTGAAAGAGCAGTACAAAGAGAAAAAGAGCTCTTAAAACAAAAAGATCCTCCTCCAGCACTTATGTGTTACAGCTCCACCCCATGCTGCAGCACAAGGGCAAGTCCGGCTGAACTCCTAATGGGCCGCATGATTCAAAGGACCTTACCTATACTTGACCGCAACCTACAACCCAAGTGGCCAAGTAGGCAGTGCATCCAAGCTAAGGATGCAGCAGATAAAAAGAAACAAACACACTACTACAACCGCCGTCGCGGAGTGAAACGCTTACCTTCATCGCAGGCAGGGGACCATGTGCTGGGTCGCGCCGGCAGTAGTGACCAGCGAGAGGGTCACACCAAGGTCCTACCTTGTCAAGATGGAGCAGCGACACTCAAACTCCCCTCGGGGATGAATAAAGTATTCTGATTCTGATTCTGAAGTGTAGTTCAAGTGCAGTTCGACGGGCCAAGGAAGACAGCACCAACGGTGGCCATTATTAATGCGGGCCTCAACCGATCCGGTACGGTCTTGTCAATCCGCATACTGATTTGGCAAAAGGTTATGTCGGACGCCCTTCCTGACACAACCACCGGCCCTGTGGACGGAGGCACAGGTAAAGCGCTGGATGCCATCCCAGTATTCATGGACTTACACCCATGCCTGTCGCTACAGATTCTATATTATAAACAAATAAATAATCCATCCATTATCCAAACTGCTTATCCTGCTCTCAGGGTTGCGGGGATGCTGGAGCCTATCCCGGCAGTCGTGGGCCGACAGGCTGGAAGACACCCTGCACAGGCCGCCAGGCCATCACAGGGCACAGTGTCCGACAGCAGTGGCATGCTGGAGTCCGACTGTGAAGAAGACTTTCTTTGGCTCCTCATCTGTCAGGATCCTGACGTAAACTCCCTCATGGTCTTGGCAGCTCTTAGGTTCTTCAAGAGTGTTCCCAAAGGTCATCAAATACGACCATGGCAAACCTTTGACAGGCCATATATATGTATATGTATATGTGTGTGTGTGTGTGTGTGTGTGTGTGTGTGTGTGTGTGTGTGTGCATATAGAATCTGTTACTATTAAGTCACATCAAGAGGGAACAATGGCCATCAGACAAAGGCTTTGAGTTAGGAAAACTACTTTTTCCGTCAACAACTCAGCGACACGCAGGCTTGTGCAGCGCTATCGGGTGTCATCCCAGTATACACACACACACACACACACAAAATATACACACACACACACAAAATATACATACACACACACACACAAAATACACACACACACACAAAATATACACACACACACACATATGTATACACACACACAGACACACACACACACACACACAAAATATACACACACATACACACACAACTCATTAAAAAAACAAAACCAAGTAAACGCGACATGACAAAGACGCGAAAGTGCTGCTGGGTTTAAAAGCTGAACAACAGATTCTTGTATTCGGGAAGAACCGCGCTCGTTTCACGCTTCGGTGAAAAGCGCTTTTTAAAAAAGTTTTACTCACCTATGAAGACTTCTACTTGGCTGCCGACCAGAGACAGGGAGAGAGAGGCGAAGCGGTGGGACGAGACAGGGAGAGAGAGGCGAAGTGGGGGGACGAGAGACGCAGAAAGACGGCGGCTGGTGTGACAGGAGGGCGTTTCCACGAGAGTAAATAGAAAACCGGTTGCGCGAAGATCCAAGTTCTTTCTCAATGCGTCATCGGCCCCGCCCACACACCCCACCCCTGGGCAGGACGGCTCTAGGTCCTAACGCCCGCCTGTTTAAGGAAGCGTTGAAATTGTTCCAAATTTGCCACCCAACCCCTGTTTAAGGGGACTTAGTATACATGGTTAATGGGGTTATACAGTGTTTCTCAACCCAGTCCTCAAGGACCCCCTATCCTGCAGATTTTCATTGTAGCCCTGCATAGGTAGCCCTGCTTGTACTTACTCGACCAATCATCTCGCAGCACTTAATTATGCAAGGTGTGCAACATCTGACAAAATTCATTGCTGATTGGTTGAATAACTACAAACAGGCGCCTATTCAGGATTGCAAAGAAAATATGCAGGATAGGGGTTCCTTGAGGACTGGGTTGAGAAACACTGTAGTATGTATGCTCTCGAGTGTACATAGCCTAACCGCAGGTCCCACACTACATGTTCGGGACTCAGCAGCGCTGCAACAGTCTCGGTGCAATTAACCACTGCTTGTATGAATTTTATTGATTTTATTTTATTTCCCCCCTGCCTGCACGAGTATAACTTATACTGACATGTATCTTTAGTTGTATACAGAATTGTAGTGTTCTATTATATTTACTTAATTTTATTTACTGTAGTTTCTATATGTCTATACTACCCCCGGGCCCTGCACGGCGGCTGCCCACTGCCCCTAGCTACACAGCTGGTTTAAATGCAGAGAAAGAATTGCCCCACGGGGATTGATAAAGTAGTAGAAACCAAAACGTATTCTGCTATAGTAATGTATTTCCTGTGGGAGAGGCTTGAGGGATGGGGTGTAAGGGGGTGGTGGTGGCAGTAGTGGTGATGGGGGGGGGTTAAGGGTGTTTTGGGTTGGGAAGAAAATGTAAAAACCGAAAATGCCCTTATTGCTGAATTTTCTTTAATAAAATATTGTTTTAAGAAAAAAAATTGCCCCGAACACAGCAGATTCAAGACTATTTAGTAAATCGTGTTAACGAGGCGGCTCACGGTGGGCAGCCTTTAAACACCGGATGCGCTTTATTCTGACGAAAGCAAACGATCATCGATAGAATCGATGCCTTACCCGTTTACACTTGCTTTTAAAATGCGTTTTTTTTTGCGATCGGATCACAAGTGGGCAGCGCTAAACACAAGTGCAAACGACTACCAACACGTTTTGTGAACCGGTCACTCAAACCACGTGCCGAGGTGGTTTGGGACGCATTTGCCTACATATCGTATGTAGCGTAAACGCTAATGCGTCCCCGACAAGGACGTCACAGGAAAATACGTCATCAATGCCGGATGTGGTGTTTTCATCTATCTATTTATGTTTTGGTAACAGCGCGCCAACTTTCGGGGGGGGGGGGACGGAGAGAGAGGAGGGTGTAGGTGGTTGGAGTCCTAGCGGAACGAGATGCCTAATCTCCATGTGGGCAGAGGAATCAGTCCTGCCAGTCTCAACAGCTGGAACAGTCCGTACATGTATATTAGTGGTGCTTCAAACATCGTCAAACATTAGCTGTTGTTTTCACAGCTAGCTGGTAAATCTGGTGCTTGACTGAGGCCATTTTGACCTTGTAGCGGAAGTGACGTAGACATTAACGAACTCTTCTTCGGCGATAACGAAATCTGGTCACAAGCGGTCAGCGGGACGCTTTCGGAGACGCATGATGGACGGATTTGGGGACGCATGATGGACGGATTTGGGGATGCATGATGGACGGATTCGGAGACGCATGATGGACGGATTCGGAGACGCATGATGGACGGATTCGGAGACGCATGATGAACGGATTCGGGGACGCATGATGGACGGATTCGGAGACGCATGATGGACGCATTTGGAGACGCATGATGGACACATTCGGAGACGCATGATGGACGCATTCGGAGACGCATGATGGACGGATTCGGAGACGCATGATGGACGCATTCGGAGACGCATGATGGACGCATTCGGAGACGCATGATGGACGCATTCGGGGACGCATGTTGGACACAGGTGTAAACGGCGGCGTGTCTCGCTGTCCACCTGTGACTCGATCGCGCAAAGCGCATTTAAAACCGAGTGTAAACAGGGTGGTTTTTTTTGTGGATGGGACGCAAAACAAACTTAAATACAGCTGTAATAACGGAGACCTCCCTTTAGGGAGGAGGGGGAGGGGGGTTGATTCTATTCTATCCTATTCCAAAGAAAAACGGTTTAACGTCGGCCTGTTGAGAAAACGAAGCGTCCTTCTGCTGATATCTCGGGACGAGCCCCCCCCCCATCCGTCGCGGCCCCCTTTCCGCGTGACGTCACCGGCGACGCGACTCGCGGTCGCCGTGGCCGCTCAGCTGCTTCCGGGGGGAGAAATGGCGAGCGCCGCGGGCTCGGGACGGTGGTCCCTGGTCCTGTTGGTTCTGGCGGGGTTCGCCGCGCGGTCGGACGCCGTGTCGGAGCCGGGCAAGTGGATCCTGAACGTGGACGGCGTGAGTTTTTCCCTGCGTCGCTCTCCGCTCGGCGGCAGCCGCCCCGTTCGCCGCGGTTTTAGCGCGACGCCGCTTTTAACCGACGTCCGGTTAGCTTAACCGCGACTTTAGCTCACCTGAGGCCGGCGTGCCGCTTCCCCGCGTTATAACGCGTTAACGACGCTATTGTAATGAGACGAACACTGTTAATAGGATGGTAATAAGGCGGTGGTGTCGCACGGTGGAGTGTGTCAGACTCGGGGGGGGGGTGTGTGTACACAAAGTCAGCGAACCGCCGACTTCCCGTATGGCATCTCATACCTCTGTCTTCTAGAACAAACTAGAAGAGTCGAGAAGGCCGGTTGATGAAATCACACAGCCGGTATTTTAACGAGCCAGCCTGCCAAACGTATACTAACCGTGACCCCGACTCACGCATGCGCAGTACCGCCTGGTAGAACCACTCGCTTGGTGGGATGAAACGTCAGAATGACCGCAGGTTCTACACCAGGTGTGGTTCGTCCGACCTCAGTGGGCCGGTTGCTGCTGCTTCAGTATGCAGTTTCCCCTCTGTGGCTCACACTTGAGTTCGGGCTACAGTTTATCATTTCCCCCTATTTCTGCTCATGTAGTACCGTAGAAGTTGGGTACATGATTCCAGTGGCGGCTGGTGGTAAAACTTTTTTTGGGGGGGGGGGCAGCATTTAGCTTGGCACAGCACACCTGCCAGCTGCTTTAGTGTCCACACAGTCACAGAGTTATTACGAAGGACAATGTAGCCTGTAGGTTTTATCAGGGTTCGTAGACGGTGGCTGATTGACAGGTGAGACGAGGCGTGGTGGTGGGCGTGAACATGATTGACAGCCACGAGATTGCCTAATCACATTAGATCAAAACACATTAAAACAATACCAAGTCGCTGCCAATAAAAGCGGGGGTGTCTGGGGGCGCCCCATGAAAATCTGCAGAACCAATCAGACAGCAGCCTCGGGTCACCTGCTCGCCAAAAGTTGGAGGGCTTGCATAAGGTATCGTTTGGCTGGCGTCCCTCGCCCAGGGAGTATATGCATTGAGACAGAACTCAAACCAAATACCATTTGGCTCCTATTTTTAATGCTGCTTACAGGCGCTCACAGACTGAAAACACTTGTATTTCAGAATTATTTGCATTATACAACTACGTTATATTTAACGCCGCCGCTGCATGATTCCCTTGTGATGGTGAATTATTGGATGAAATATTCAATCAGTGCATCATCTTCCATTCTCACAACCTTTTCACATGTAGAGCGTACTTCCTTCAACATAAGTAGTGCACGTAACTCCCATTTAAAACTTGACGCCGCCGTCACGGTCAGAACCCGATTTCATTGCTTAACAAAGGAAGAACTTTGCGTGTTTGTGGCTTGCTCCTGCTTCCCTTACCGTTCTCTCAACTAGGTCATCCTTAACATTTTACACTCAGGTTAAACCATTCTCCCAGTCTTCTGTTTAGCAGGCTGTCCCCAGCTAGCTTGCGGATATGGGCCACTTTGGGCAGTGATGCGGCACTGATGGTCTTCTTCTGGCCTTGAAAAAATGGATGTGAGCCTGAAGTGGTCCACATGTATAATAGCAAATATGGCCCAAATATGCCAAATCAGATGTTTGCCTTTTTTTTGCAAAGATGTGGTGCTCTTGGCAACATGTAATCTGGATGTGAGCCTGAAGTGGCCCGTGTGGTAAATGGTGAATATGGCCCAAAAAACCACAAAACAAATATGGGCCACTTTTGGCAAATATGTGGTACATGCAGCATTGGTATGACTTGGTTCTGGCCCAGATCTGGCAAACAGGGGTGGACCACTCAAGTGCCATCTTTCCACGCAGTATGTGGGCTGGATGAAGTGTCGGATGGGTGCAGGCCACAGCTATTTTGCTATCTGGGTCTTAAATGTGACATGAGGCTAAATTTGCCTCTTAATAGAGCCAGGCCATCCCGTATAGTGTAAATGTTTTTTGAAACAGACAGAAAATCTCTGACCACATTTCCATTGCACTCATTCACTGATTTATATTTTGATATTTTGCAAGCCTTAGTATCATTGTTTTACAGTTCTTAGCCATTGCTCTCCTTTTTCTCCTGTTGTGTGGAGTTCAGGGAGGGAGTTAAGATGGGCGCTGGGTGGTTGCCAGATGGCTGGGCAACCGCTGCAGAAATAGTGAGGGAGACGGCTAGGAAGGTACTTGGTGTGTCATCTGGACAGAGGAAGGAAGACAAGGAGACTTGGTGGTGGAATGAGGAAGCACAGGGAAGTATACAGAGGAAGAGGTTGGCCAAGAAGAAGTGGGATAGCCAGAGAGATGAAGAAAGTAGACAGGAGTACAAGGAGATGCGGCGTAAAGTAAGGCAAAGGAAAAGGCACATGGCGAGTTGTATGAGAGGTTCAGGATTCAAGAAGTTTGTCATTGTGCAAGCACAACAAAATTGCAGTTGTGTCAGCCTCAACGGTGCACACAAATTATCAGCAATAAAAAGTACAGAGTGTAAACAAGATAAGTACAGAGTACAAGCAGTATAAATATAAAATATAAGAGAGTTAACGATAAAATACAACTTATGAGGTGCTGAAACATCATCATCATAAATGCAGTAAGGTGTGACGGACAGATATGAAGTGGCTTAAAGTGACATTTGAGTAAATATTACAAATATAGCACGTGCCCAATGGTGGCAGCACATCAGTCTCGTCGGACTGAGGAGACGTCCGAGTTCATCAGTGCCACAGCTTGTGTGGATTGATCTGAAGCACCTAGCTGATGGGAGGGGCTGAAACAGATGGTGTCCAGGGTGTGTAATATCTTTTATGATGTTCTTAGCCCTCCTCACACAGCCAGTGCTGTGAAGATGTTCTAGTGAAGGCAGCTCAATGCGAACGATGTCCTGTGCTGTTCCCACAACACGTCGGAGGGCTTTTTCTTGTCAACTTTGGTGCAGCTGCTGCACCAGGCTGTCATGCAGTTTGTTAGGATGCTCTCGATGGAGCATCTATAAAAGTTGATAAGCAGCTTTTGGGGAAGGTTGGCTATCCTTAGAAAATAAAGGCATTGTTTTGTCCTTAGGTTGGACACTAAGGAAGGAGAAAAGGACTTGTACCGACCGATTGGGTAGACAGAGGGACCAAGCTGGGAAGGATGTGCAGCAGGTTAGGGTGATGAAGGATAGAGATGGAAGTGTGCTGACAAGCGAGGAGAGTGTGCTGAGAAGCTGGAAGGAGTACTTTGAGGGGCTGATGAATGAAGAAAATGAGAGAGAAAGAAGGTTGGATGATGTGGGGATAGTGAATCAGGAAGTGTGGTGGATTAGCAAGGAGGAAGTGAGGGCAGCTATGAAGAGGATGAAGAGTGGAAAGGCAGTTGGTCCTGATGACATACCTGTGGAGGCATGGAGGTGTTTGGGAGAGATGGCAGTGGGGTTTTTAACTAGATTGTTTAACACAATCTTGGAAAGTGAGAGGATGCCTGAGGAGTGGAGAAGAAGCATACTGGTACCGATTTTCAAGAACAAGGGTGATGTGCAGAACTGTAGCAACTACAGAGGTATAAAGTTGATCAGCCACAGCATGAAGATATGGGAAAGAGTAATAGAAGCTAGGTTAAGAGGAGAGGTGATGATTAGCGAGCAGCAGTATGGTTTCATGCCAGGAAAGAGCACCACAGATGCGATGTTTGCTTTGAGAATGTTGATTGAGAAGTATAGAGAAGGCCAGAAGGAGGTACATTGTGTCTTTGTGGATTTAGAGAAAGCATAAGACAGGGTGCTGAGAGAGGAGGTGTGGTATTGTATGAGGAAGTTGGGAGTTGCAGAGAAGTATGTAGGAGTGGTGCAGGATATGTATGAGGGCAGTGTGACAGTGGTGAGGTGTGCAGTTGGAATGACAGATGGGTTCAAGGTGGAGGTGGGATTACATCAAGGATCGGCTCTGAGCCCTTTCTTGTTTTGCAATGGTGATGACAAGGTTGATGGACGAGATCAGGCAGGAGTCTCCGTGCACTTTGATGTTTGTGGATATTGTGATCTGTAGCGAGAGTAGGGTGCAGGTTGAGGAGAGCCTGGAGAGGTGGAGGTATGCAGTGGAGAGAAGAGGAATGAAAGTCAGTTGGAGCAAGACAGAATACCTATGCGTGAATGAGAGGGAGGACAGTGGAATGGTGAGGATGCAAGGGGTGGAGGTAATGAAAGTGGATGAGTTTAAATACTTGGGGTCAACTGTCCAAAGTAACGGGGAGTGCAGTAGAGAGGTGAAGAAGAGAGTGCAGGCAGGGTGGAGTGGGTGGAGAAGAGTGTCAGGAGTGATGTGTGACAGAAGGGTCCCAGCAAGAGTTAAAGGGAAGGTTTACGAGATGGTAGTGAGACCAGCTATGTTGTATGGTTTGGAGACAGTGGCACTGATGAAAAGACAGGAGGAGGAGCTGGAGGTGGCAGAGATGAAGATGCTAAGATTTTCATTGGGAGTGATGAAGAAGGACGGGATTAGGAACGAGTATATTAGAGGGACAGCTCAGGTTGGACGGTTTGGAGACAAAGCAAGAGAGACAAGATGGAGATGGTTTGGACATGTGTGGAGGAGAGATGCTGGGTATATTGGGAGAAGGATGCTGAATATGGAGCTGCCGGGGAAGAGGAGAAGAGGAAGGCCAAAGAGGAGGTTTATGGATGTGGTGAGGGAGGACATGCAGGTGGCTGGTGTGACAGAGGAAGATGCAGAGGACAGGACGAGATGGAAATGGATGATCCGCTGTGGCGCCCCCTAAAGGGAACAGCCAGACGAGGAAGAAGCCGTCGCACTCTTTTTCACACTTGTGTTCCCATTGTTCTGAATAACACAAAGCTACATTCCTGGAGTGTTACCTAAGTTTTTTAAAAACCAAGTGACTAGCATAAAACGGCTATCAGACCTGCTTTGATGATGATTAGTATTAACACTGATCCCTTTGATATTTATTTGGGCTCATTGTTGAAAAGCACACATTTATAATTAATCCTTTTTAAAAAAAAACATACAGAAGGTTCATTCTATATAGTGATGGATTATTTCTTTGGGACCTGTTGTCTCCGTTTCATCGGACAAAGTTCCTCATCCTCTATGTGATCTGTGTGTTTCAGGACATCCTGAAGAGGCAGCCGTTTTTCCTTTTCACCAAGACTCTGTTCAACAACACGTACATTAGAATGACACGTGAGTAGAGCCTTCCGGAGGAGGGCGTTATCTAATAGGTCCACCTGCTTTACTCTGAGAGGATGGGAATTGAACCCTTAACCCGGGTAGTACCAGTGTCTTGCTCTGTCCAGTGAGCTAGCTACATATGCTTGTTGTGTTACACTTGTCCTAGCATTCTTCTATGGTCCATGCAGGCCCAGCTGTCAGGTGGTCCAGGTTTAGAGGGACTATGCAGGAGATGACCATGATGAAGCCGTTATTTTTTTTTACAAGTGATTTAAAAGATGATGTTGGTTTTGTTTGTGCTTGTGTGTGTGTGTGTGTGTTTTGCAGTTCTGTCAGAGAACTGTGATGCTGCAGTTCAGCTCAACGTCTCCTGGTACCTGCGAAACTCCCACTGTTACGACGAAGTCTTCGGGTTAGATGTAAGGCCTGTTCTGTCCTGTCCTGTCCTGTCCCGTCTCTATTCTATTCTATCCTAACACTTCCTTGAGTCTTGAGCCTTAGAGATAGGGTGAGGAGCTCGGATATTCGGAGGGAGCTTGGAGTAGAGCCGCTGCTCCTTCGCGTCGAAAGGAGCCAGTTGAGGTGGTTCGGGCATCTGATTAGGAAGCCTCCCGGGTGCCTTCCTTTGGAGGTTTACCGGGCACGTTCAGCTGGGAGGAGACCCCGGGGTAGACCCAGAACTCGCTGGAGGGAGTTCATGTCCAATCTGGCCTGGGAACGCCTTGGGATCCTCCAAGAGGAGCTGGAGGGTGTTGCTGGGGAGAGGCACGTTTGGGGTGCCCTACTTAGCTTGCTGTCACCGCGACTTGACCCCGGAGAAGCAGCTGATGATGAGATGAGATGAGACACTTTCTTGATGTGATATTTCAGCCAACGCCATGAGCCTTCTTATGATCAGGGTACGAGTGACAGGACTACGTCTGTGTCGGTCCTCTAGTGGTGCTCTCTGAGGTTTAACGGCGGCATAGATCTGAATTCAAATCTGTCACGGTGTTAGCCCGGACCTGGTTCAAGAGTAGAATGAGGAACGGAAACCTTTTTTTCTTTTTCTTTTTCTTCAACTCAGTAAATCTCAAATCCTCCACTGCTTTGCAAATCAGGTCATCAAAACGGCGTTACAGAAGGTCAACAGCAAGAACTGGGCCGACGACTAAACCGCAAAAAGTAGAGAACAAACGCGTCGCCTCAACAGCGTTTGAAAACGCTGATCTTTCAGAAGTGTAGAGAACAGACGTTTTTGAAAGCTTTTGAAAAATAGAGTAAGCCAGCGTGTTAGAATCATTGACAAAATGAACAGTCTGAGGGAAGAAGAAACTACTACTAGTACTACTACTACTACTACTACTACTACTACTACTACTATTACTACTTTCGGCTGCTCCCATTAGGGGTCGCCACAGAGGATCATCCATTTCCATCTCTTCCTGTCCTCTGCATCTTCCTCTGTCACACCAGCCACCTGCATGTCCTCCCTCACCACATCCATAAACCTCCTCTTTGGCCTTCCTCTTCTCCTCTTCCCTGGCAGCTCCATATTCAGCATCCTTCTCCCAATATACCCAGCATCTCTCCTCCACACATGTCCAAACCATCTCAATCTTGTCTCTCTTGCTTTGTCTCCAAACCGTCCATCCTGAGCGGTCCCTCTAATATACTGGTTCCTAATCCTGTCCTTCTTCATCACTCCCAGTGAAAATCTTATCATCTTCATCTCTGCCACCTCCAGCTCCACCTCCTGTCTTTTCATCAGTGCCACTGTCTCCAAACCATACACATAGCTGGTCTCACAACCATCTTGTAAGCCTTCCCTTTAACTCTTGCTGGTACCCTTCTGTCACACATCACTCCTGACACCCTTCTCCACCCACTCCACCCTGCCTGCACTCTCTTCTTCACCTCTCTTCTGCACTCCCCATTACTTTGAACAGTTGACCCCAAGTATTTAAACTCATACGCCTTCGTCACCTCTACAGCTTGCGTCCTCACCATTCCACTGTCCTCCCTCTCATTCACACATATGTATTCCATCTTGCTCCTATTGACTTTCATTCCTCTTCTCTCCCGTACATACCCCCACCTCTCCAGGCTCTCCTCCACCAGCACCCTACTCTCGCTACAGATCACAGCGTCATCCGTAAACATCATAGTCCACTAAATTAAAATTGTGTAAACAGAAACTAGCATGAAGTCCAACACTTCTCAGCAGAGAAAAAGTCGACTGATTTAACATTCTCTGTTTGTCGTCAATGAAATTAGAACCGTTTCCCACCACAGCGCTCAGGTGGTCTGAGTTTTAGTTTGATTCTCTGAGCCGACTGGGACGTGAAGTCGACTGGGACAGGAAGTCCACGGTGGTAGCGCATCCTGTGTGGTGACGCTGTGTTGCTGTCATGACTCACAGGCACACGTGGTTCATGAGCAAAGTCATCTCAGTTATAAAGGTTGGAGGTGCTTAGAGAGCCAGGCGTCCCACCGCCGAGGTTCTGCCTATGCTGGTGTTGTCTCCGGCCCGGCCCGGCGTCCCAGGGTCAGCATTTACTGGACTGGAGCCAGGAGGTTGAATGTGTCCTTCCATAGCAACTAGCAGCCCCCCCCCCCTCTCTCTGTCTGCCTGTCTCTCTGTCTGTCTGTCTCTCTCGCTCTGTCTCTCTCTCTCTCTGTCTGTCTGTCTCTCTTGCTCTGTCTCTCTCTCGCTCTGTCTCTCTCTCTGTCTGTCTGTCTCTCGCTCTGTGTCTGTCTGTCTGTCTCTCTTGCTCTGTCTCTCTGTCTCTCTGTTTGTTTGTGTCTGTGTGGTTCTCTGTCTCTATCTGTCTGTTTCTGTCTCTGTCTCTCTGTCTTTCTGTCTCTCTATCTGTCTGTCTATCTGTCTGTCTCTTTGTCTGTCTGTCTGTCTCTGTCTGTCTGTCTGTCTGTCTCTGTCTGTCTGTCTCTGTCTCTCTGTCTGTCTGTCTCTCTAACTGTCTGTCTCTCTGTCTGTCTGTCTGTCTCTGTCTCTCTGTCTGTCTGTCTCTGTCTCTCTGTCTGTCTGTCTCTCTAACTGTCTGTCTCTCTGTCTCTCTGTCTGTCTGTCTCTGTCTCTCTGTCTGTCTGTCTCTGTCTCTCTGTCTCTCGCTTTGTCTCTCTCTGTGTGTGTCTCTCTCTCTCTCTGTCTCTCTCTTTGTCGCTCTCTCGCTCTCTCTTTGTTTTCTATTGTTCTGCTTATTTCATCATCTCTTCATTGTTTACCTCCCCTTGGCCCGCCCACTAGCCATCGTCGGCAGGAAGTTACTTCAGGCTGACGACGGTCAAACCGCAGGGAGGAAGTGGATACTTTGTTTATCACCAGTACCCTCTGGTCACCTGCCAGACCAGCATCAACCCGCACACGGTAAAACCTGACACACACCACACACACTTACTTGCTTACTTACTTACCACACACACACACACACAGCAATAAGTTAGATTCAAAATTTGACTTTATTGAATTTTTAGGGAAGGTAGAAGAGCAGAGTAAATTCTGCGCATGTCCACACAACCGACCAATCAGCCTGCAAGCACGAAGCCGTGCAGACCCACGGGGCTCCCGCCAAGTGTCAAGTCGATCACATGACCGGTTGCCAAGAAAATCCAAGGACAGACAGACAGACTCCTTCCATTTTACATTATTATTATTATTATTATTACTATTATTATTATTGTTATTTTATCTGAGGCGTTCTGAGACATGTGTAGTTAATATATGGAAGACTAATGCGTGTGCCTCCTGCTAAACCTCCCTCTAGCCCATGGCGGTGGTTGCATGGTGCCGTGGGGAAAAACATTTATTTCATATTATTTTAAAAATCTAATCCTGAAACATAATCCCCATTTTCAAAAAACCGTATCCGTAATCCGATTGTCTACTTTTTTCTGTAACTATTTGGACATTTTTTGTATCCAGATTACGTAACGCCCGTGACTATTCCCTTAATCCCCAAGCCCGCAGGTTAATTCTTCTTCTTCTTCTTCTTCTTATTTATTTGTGTATTTTTATTTCCCCCCCTTTTTCTCCCCAAATTTTTTTAGATTTTTATTTTTTGGATTTCCCCCTCCCCAATTGTATCCGGCCAATTACCCCACTCTCTGCTCCACCCCCTCTGCTGATCCGGGGAGGGCTGCAGACTACCACATGCCTCCTCCCATACATGTGGAGTCACCAGCCGCTTCTTTTCACCTGACAGTGAGGAGTTTCACCAGGGGGACGTAGCGCGTGGGAGGATCACGCTATTCCCCCCAGTTTCCCCCCCCAAACAGGCGCCCCGATCGACCAGAGGAGGCACTAGTGCAGCGACTAGGACACATACCCGCATCCGGCTTCTCACCCACAGACACAGTCAGTTGTGTCTGTAGGGACGCCCGAACAAGCCAGAGGTAACACGAGGATTCAAACCGGCGAGCCCCGTGTTGGTAGGCCATGGGATGTACCGCTACCCTACCCAGATGCCCCCCTGCAGCTTCAGCAGGTATTTCTCGTTAACTGGTGAGCCACTCCTGAGGTTGTCTCTACATCCCAGGAAGTGAATGTACAGGAAGTGAAGTTAAAGGAAGTGATGGTACAGGAAGTGAAGTTACAGGAAGTGATGGTACAGGAAGTGAAGGTTCAGAGGGCCAGTACGGGTTCCATGTCCAGCCATTCAGCGATGCGTTTTGAAATTACACCGTCGATCTAGCCTTAACCCAAGACCTAACCACTATCTAACCATGGTACCGCTCCTCACGGGATTCAGTCAACTCAGGCCAAATTCTACCTGCCTCCAAACCAGCACATCAGCCCCGCCCCGCCCCGCCCCGCCCACACAACACACACTGACAACGCCACACACAGGCTGGAAGAAGTAGGGGTTATAATGTGATGGTGGTGTGTTTGGTTTGTGTTTCAGTTCAGCGTGGATGTGTTTGATCAGCCCATCAGGCTCACGGAGACAACACTGCCTGAGGTGAGAGAAGACCAGGCCAGTGTGTGTGTGTGTGTGTGTGTGTGTGTGTGTGTGTGTGTGTGTGTGTGTGTGTTTGCAAGATTGTGTGCTTGTGTGTGAGAGTGAGTGTATGATTGTGTGTGCTTGTGTGTGAGAGTGAGTGTATGATTGTGTGTGCTTGTGTGAGAGTGAGTGTATGATTGTGTTTGTGTGTGAGAGTGAGTGTATGATTGTGTGTGAGAGTGTGTATGTTTGTGTGTGTAGTGTATGATTGTGTGTGTTTGTATGTGAGAGTGAGTGTATGATTGTGTGTTTATCTGTGAGAGTGAGTGTATGATTGTGTGTGTTTGTGTGTGAGAATGAGTGTATGATTGTGTGTGAAGTGTATGATTGTGTGTGTTTGTGTGTGAGAGTGAGTGTATGATTGTGTGTGCTTGTGTGTGAGAGTGAGTGTATGATTGTGTGTGCTTGTGTGTGAGAGTGAGTGTATGATTGTGTGTGCTTGTGTGTGAGAGTGAGTGTATGATTGTGTGTGAGTGAGTGTATGATTGTGTGTGTAGTGTATGATTGTGTGTGCTTGTGTGTGAGAGTGAGTGTATGATTGTGTGTGCTTGTGTGTGAGAGTGAGTGTATGATTGTGTGTGCTTGTGTGTGAGAGTGAGTGTATGATTGTGTGTGCTTGTGTGTGAGAGTGAGTGTATGATTGTGTGTGCTTGTGTGTGAGAGTGAGTGTATGATTGTGTGTGTTTGTGTGTGAGAGTGAGTGTATGATTGTGTGTGTTTGTGTGTGAGAGTGAGTGTATGATTGTGTGTGCTTGTGTGTGCGAGTGAGTGTATGATTGTGTGTGCTTGTGTGTGTTTGTGTGTGAGAGTGAGTGTATGATTGTGTGTGCTTGTGTGAGAGTGAGTGTATGATTGTGTTTGTGTGTGAGAGTGAGTGTATGATTGTGTGTGAGAGTGTGTATGTTTGTGTGTGTAGTGTATGATTGTGTGTGTTTGTGTGTGAGAGTGAGTGTATGATTGTGTGTTTATCTGTGAGAGTGAGTGTATGATTGTGTGTGTTTGTGTGTGAGAATGAGTGTATGATTGTGTGTGTAGTGTATGATTGTGTGTGTTTGTGTGTGAGAGTGAGTGTATGATTGTGTGTGCTTGTGTGTGAGAGTGAGTGTATGATTGTGTGTGCTTGTGTGTGAGAGTGAGTGTATGATTGTGTGTGTTTGTCTGTGAGAGTGAGTGTATGATTGATGTGGTTGTGGTTGTGTGTTGTTGTGTTCCCACCAAACGTGAAGCGAATTTTCGCCTCGCTTTACGTGCCAGAGTTTTATCGCGGGATCCTTTGTTTTAAATTCGTGTTACTCGCGCGAGTTTGGCCGCAGGATCGAGTACGCGAACCCGCGACGATCAGCTCGTCCTCCACTTTCTGACTCAACAGGACGCCAGTGACGTCAGGAGAATCTCAACGCTGATACGCTTTCGCGACACAGCGTCACGCGAATTTCTCGTTCAAGTTGAATATTTTCAACTCGATACAAAAAAATATACAGATACAATGTTCCTGTATCGTTTGTATTCTTGTCAATACAACGATACTGGAACATTGTATCAAAACGATACAATGTTCCTGTATCGTTTGTATTCTTGTCAATACATGCGAATACGCATGAACTTGCGTCTATTCGCATCTGTGCATCGACTTTATGTGTAATTTCATCGTGCGAAAAAATTGCTTCGCGTTTGGTGTGAACACAACACAACATAAGAAAGAAAGAAACTTAAAATGTTTTGCAGCATTGACAGTGTGTGTAATTACAATAACACATTTCTCCCCATCTCTGCTAATTCTGTCAGGCCATCACAGATAAGCCTCCAAGCAGGAGGAGGAGAGAAGGGGAGCCTCCTCAACCCAAGGTATCGGCACGCACACACACACACACACAAGTGTGCTAACACCTATGATAGATTATCTATCTGGTGGCGTCCAGGTGGCGTGGCGGTCTGTTCCGTTGTCTACCAACACGGGGATCGCTGGTTCGAATCCCGTTGTTAGCTCCGGCTTGGTCGGGCGTCCCTACAGACACAATTGGCCGTGTCTGTGGGTGGGAAGTCAGATGTGGGTATGTGTCCTGGTCGCTGCACTAGCGCCTCCTCTGGTCGGGCGGGGCACCTGTTTGGGGGAGAGGGGTATAGCGTGATCCTTCCACACGCTACGTCCCCCTGGTGAAACTCCTCACTTTCAGGTGAAAAGAAGCGGCTGGTGACTCCACATGTATGGGAGGAGGCATGTGGTAGTCTGCAGCCCTTCCCGGATCAGCCGAGGACGGCTCGGAAGAGTGGGGTAATTGGCTGGGTACAGCTGGAAGAAAAAAGGGGCAGAAAAAAAAAACATAAAGAAAAGATTATTAATCTGGTTTAAGTCCCTGTTGTTCTTGTGAGATGTTTCCCTAAACAGAGGAGCCGCAGTCTCTCCGCTCTAAAAAAAAATCCACTATGTGTCAAAATCACTACTGGGTCAGAGTTAACATGTAGTCTGAACATAGACTTTGTCTCTGTCTGTCTGTCTGTCTCCCTTTCTCTGTCTGTCTGTCTGTCTCGCTCTCTCTCAGGCTGCTGCTGTTGAGAAGAAGCAGGCATTGGATTCTAATGCGTCAGTCGTTTTGGAGAAGGTTGTTTCTAAAGAGGTCAGTGGTTCGTATCTTCTCTGACAACCAGGCAGTGTTTGTATGTTGTCTTCACTACAGCGTAGAAGCTGCAGCTGTCCAACTAGCTAAACTCCATCCATCCATCCATCCATCTATCCATCCATCTATCCATCCATTATCCCAACCGCTTATCCTGCTCTCAGGGTCGCGGGGATGCTGGAGCCTATCCCAGCAGTCATTGGGCGGCACAGGGCCGACACACGCACACACACATATTTACACCTAGGGACAATTTAGTACGGCTGATTCACCTGACCTACATGTCTTTGGACTGTGGGAGGAAACCGGAGCACCTGGAGGAAACCCACACAGACACGGGGAGAACATGTAAACTCCACACAGAGGATGACCCGGGACGACCCACAAGATTGGATTACCCCGGGGCTCGAACCCAGGATCTTCTTGCTGTGAGGCGACCATGCTAACCACTGCGCCACCGTGCCGTGCTAAACTCTTTCATGCAAAATGATGAGGAGTCGTAGGAAGCTTTACTCGCTGTTCACTGTGGCTCTTTAAGCCACCTTACACAGTCAGAGTGAAAACTGAAACAAAAACAATAGTATAAACAATCACCAGCATGTGTTTTTTCAAATGCAAATACATTTAAACAAAACCCCTCTAATTACAAACAATTCAAGTGCTTTTCATGTAAATAACCTTTTTAACATTAAGTTATAAGTACAACAATGAAATATATTTACTGACGACGTTACCTCTGTGGCGTTTACAGTGTGGGTTGTCCAGTATTTCCTTGGGTTTATCACTAGACGAACGCAAACGTTAGACAAATTCAGCCGGCTTCCTCCACGTGACTAACAGGAAGTGATGATTAACACTTCTCAAAATAAAAGTTTACCCATCATTATGCCTTAAAGGCAACACATTCCCCGCCTGGCCACTGTGAGGTCACCACTCGGCCTGTGAACTAAGCGGGTTTCTGAACATCAGACTTTAGTCAGAAGTAAGATGACTTCTGAGATTGGTCTGAGGAACTCTTTTGAACGTTCTTGATCCGAGGTCTTTAATTCCACCTTTCTCAGTCTTCCATCTTCTCCAGGGAAGGTCTTTGTGATTATGGTCATTGGCCAGTTGTTGCAGGCAGCTTGATCGTCTTTGAGAAGGACAATGTCTCCTTCTTGCAGGTTTTGGTGGGACTTGGTCCATTTCTTCCGGCCTTGCAAGGGGGACAAGTGCTCTCGACTCCAACGGTTCCAGAATTTGTTGGGCAGAGCCTGTATTTGTCTCCACTGTTTGTTGAAGAGGACTTTGTCTGTAAAGTTTCCTGGTGGAGGTGGGACTCCAACTTTCTGAGTTAGGAGCATTGATGGTGACAGAATGAATGGCTCCTCAGGGTCATTTGAGACTGGGATTAGTAGCCTCGCATTCATGATGGGTTTTACTTCTGCCATTAGTGTGCACAAGACATCATGGCTTAAGCAGATGTGTTGTTCAAGAAGCATTGAGTCCAGAATTCTTCTGGCCACCCCAATCAGGCGTTCCCAAGAACCACCCATGTATGAAGCGTGTGGGGGGTTAAATTCCCAGAAGTACCTTTGTTGGTTCAGGTACCTCTGCACAGTGGGGTCTGGTTGGTCTTTTCTCATTCCAAGTTCCCTGCAAGCCTCTATGAAGTTTGTGCCATAATCAGATCTTAGTTGTGTGAAAGATCCTCTTATTAAAAAAAACCCCAAAAAAAACCCACCTTAAAGCGTTGATGCAGCTTGAGGTGTCCATTGAGTCGATCACCTCTGTGTGTATGGCTCTGGAGCTCATACAGCAGAACATTATGGCCCACCGCTTGCTCTCAGCTTGTCCTCCTCTTGTACGTCTGGTGGTGATGCACCAGGGTCCGAAGACGGCCAACCCCACGTATGTGAAGGGAGGACAGGTTTTGAGGCTTTCCGGTGGCGAGTTTGCCATACGTTGTTCTTGCATTTTTCCTCTTGGTCGACAACAGTTTACACATTTGTGTAGTGCTGAGTTGATGAGCCTTTTCCCTCTCAAGATCCAAAGTCCTGCTGCTCTGACAGCACCTTCTGTCAGGTGACGGCCTTGGTGTTTGACTTGGGCATGATGTTGTCTGACAAATAACAAGGAAACGTGGTCGTCTTTTGGGAGGATTATCGAGTTGTTTTCTCCAATGTCCAGGTTAGCATTTTTAGGCGGCCACTGAGGCAGATGAGCTTGTGCTGCAAGTTTGGACTGAGGTGATGAAGGCTGCTGTTTAGAGTATTGAGCTTCTCTATCGGCCTTTTCTTTCTGTATTTTAGCCTCCTTAGCAGCTCTCTCTATTTTAGCTTTAGCTTCTTGGTCTGCGTATGCGGCACGTACTTCAGCTGCCTCCGCTTTAGCGCAAGCGCGTATTAATGAGCTAGTTGACGAAGTAGATGATTGTGAACTTCTTCTACTCGCCACTGAAATGTTGTCACTTTGCTTTGCTTCCACGTTACCACGATGTACAACACCAGCTTTTCTTTGTCTTCTCACTGTGATGTCCTCACTACAGCGTAGAAGCGGCAGCTAGCCAACTAGCTAAACTCGTTCGTGCAAAACGATGACCGAGCCGTCAGACAAATTCTATTTCGCCAGCTTTCTCAACCTGACTAAAAGGAAGTGATGACTAACGCTTATCAAAATAAAAGTCTACCCATCGTTATAACTTAAAGGCAACACAGTTTTTCCTCAGCTGACGAAGATCCAGCAGACCGCAGCGCACAACAGTCATGTAAACAGATCCATCATGTAAACACTCTCATCCTGTAAGCAAGTTTATCATATAAACAGGTTCTAGAAGCTAAAGGGTTCCTCACGTAGACTGCACAGAGTACAAATAAGATAAAACAAGATAAACCTAAAGCTTTCACCCTGAAGATTTACATACAAAAATAATTAAGAGAATAGCTAACCCACAAGTTTCGCGTGTGTGTGTGTGTGTGTGTGTGTGTGTGTGTTCTGCAGGCAGTGAAGCAGCCTCACTTTGATGCGGTGGGGAAGAGTTGGGAGGATGGACCCTACATGTTCATCCTTCACATCAGAGAGTTGAGGGACAGGAACCGAGCCCCGGACCCTGGGGCCAACAACCCCACGCCCTGGAGCTTACAACGTATGTGGTCGACCCCCAGTGTCCAGCAGTAAAACCCCTGGTCTACACTGGTCCGAACTGGTTTTGTTCTGTGGATTTAATGGTGTCGCTGTGTGCTTGTATTTTCAGTTCAAATCAGCATGCAGGGTCCCCATGACTACATATCTGCCTCCAAATGGCCGCTGATGGTGGTGAGTTCACATGCGCAAGCAAACATACACACACATGCAGACGTACATATTCTTTAGTTTTACATAATGATCTTTATCTCTCTCTCTCTCTCTAGTTCTACATGGTGATGTGTATTGTGTACATCCTGATGGCGGTCCTGTGGTTGGTTCTGTTGGCCTGTTATTGGCGAGATCTGTTGAGGATCCAGTTCTGGATCGGAGGCGTGATTTTCCTGGGCATGTTGGAAAAAGCCGTGTACTACGCGGAGTTTCAGAGCATTCGATATGACGGACTTTCAGGTAGAAATACACACACACGCACAGCCCCCCCCCCCAATCACACACAACTACAACCAAACACACACTGCAATCTGTCCTCCATTAGTCCAAAGGTTTAGCCTAGTTTCATGCAATTTTGTAGGTTATTATAGTAGATAATTCCCATCAAGCATTGCAATGTGTCCTCCAGACGTGCAGGGGGCAGTAATATTTGCATGTAAAAATAGTTTAATTTAATGTAACTTTTATATTGCATCAGTATTTGTCTTCTAATAGTCCTGCTACTAGCCAGTGTATTTCATAACTGGCTGCAGTTGTAGTTTATAAGTTTTATCGATCAGCCAGTAAGTTTACACATGTAAGTACACTGGTTTAGTGTGAGGCTCACAAAAGATTACACGAGATGTAGGACAACATTTCAAAAATAGGAAGAGAGAAACTGCCTCAGAGTATATAGAAAAAGATTATTACAGATTCTAGGAATGATATTTATTACAGTTCATTATAGGAATCAATAATATAGTTACTAGCATATGTTGAAGTTTTTTGTAAAAAGGGGTATAAATAATATACATTATTGATTAAAGATAGTAATTGGATGTAAGTTTTGTGTATTTCTGGTGTGTCATGCAGCTCTAATTTGTCTGGGTGACATTAAACCTGCAGTGCGGCAGTTTTGTCTCCCCCCTCTGGCATGGAGAGGAATTACTTCTCTTCTTTCACCACTCTCCAGCGAGGAAAAGCTACACCGATCTGTGTTCGTCCTCTCCATGGCTCGCTTGTTTTTTTTTAACTTTAATCCTTCCTCTGAACACCGAGCTTCTTTTTTTTCGGAGCACCAGAAACGTTTCTTGGACCCCCCCCCTTTTTTTTTTTTCCTCCCCAATTGTACCTGGCCAATCGCCTTGCTCTCTGAGCTCTCCCGGTCACTGCTCCACCCCCTCTGCCGATCCGGGGAGGGCTGTAGACTACCACATGCCTCCTCCGATACATGTGGAGTCACCAGCTGCTTCTTTTCACCTGACAGTGAGGCGTTTCACCAGGGGGACGTAGCACATGGGAGGATCACGCTATCCCCCCCCCGTCCCGAACAGGCGCCCTGAATGACCAGAGTAGGTGCCAGGACTCATACCCACATTCGGCTTCCCACCCGCAGACACAGCCAATTGTGTCTGTAGGGATGCCCGACCAAGCTGGAGGTAACATGGGGATTCGAACAGGCGATCCCCGTGTTGGCAGGCAACAGAATAGACCGCTACACCACCTGGATGCCCAGGACATTCACTGATATGTAAAAGTCTCGCCCTCTAGCTTTAATGTTCGTGATTCAATTTGATGTACCGTGTGATTGTGGTGTAATGTGTCCTCCACCAGTCCAGGGGGCGGTAGTGTTTGCAGAGGTGCTGTCTGCAGTTAAGCGAACCCTGGCCAGGGTGCTGGTGATCATCGCTAGTCTGGGCTACGGCATCGTCAAGTATGTCAAGAGTTTTTTTTAATATTAGATGTTTCTTGGGTCTTTTCAACTGTTGCTACGGCTGTTTTTACCCTGTCACATGACACAGGTCACATGACACAGGTCACATGACACAGGTCACATGACACAGGCCAGGGACCACATGTGATGCAAAATAGCAGTGTTAATAAGAGGTGAAAAGGTGCAATTAAAGCTCTTCTCTGCAAACAGAAATGCTCAACTTTTTTTTATTTGGACCTGGACTTTGACCCCTCGCTTTATCTCTGATGCTGCCACCCTCCCTCTGATTTTCTCATCCTCTCTCCCTTCTCCCTTCTATCCTCTTACATCTCTCTCTCTGTCCCCCCCCCCCCCCCCGTCTCTCTGTTTCGTCGGCCAGGCCCAGACTAGGGGCGTTGCTCCACAGAGTGGTGGGCGTTGGTCTTCTCTACCTGATCTTCTCCATCGTAGAGGGAGTCCTACGGGTCCATGCTGTAAGACCCAGTTGTTTGTGTGTGTGTGTATGTGTGTGTTTGTGTGTGTGTAGTGTAGTGTGTAACATCTCTCTTTCCCTGCAGGATCTTGGTGATAACACCAGCAGCAGACTGCTGTGTGACTTGGTGCTGGCCTTCACCGACTCCTGTGTCGTCTGGTGGATATCCTTTAACACACACACACACACACACACACACACACCAGTAGAGTTTTAAAGTGGGTTTCTTGGTTAATTTAGTGATTATTTTAATAGAAAAGAGACATCGATCTCTTCTCTTCTCTTCTCTTCTCTTCTCTTCTCTTCTCTTCTCTTCTCTTCTCTTCTCTTCTCTTCTCTTCTCTTCTCTTCAACATAGCTTTGCACCACAGTATGATCAAACTTGGAAGGCTTTTTGAATATTGCATATCGCCTGTCTGTCTGTCCACCTGTCTGTCTCTGTCTGGCTGGCTGTCTCCAGGTTTAGCCTGCTTGCTAGCTGATTTACTCAGTAGACCGGAGTCACATTTCATTTGCCAGCACTCGTTGGTGTTTATCTGAACCCTCTGCGAGTCCCTGGTGGGTGCATCTGCCATAAAGGACAGTCGAGTCAGGTCCTGAACGAGACCTCTGTGAAAGACACTTCGGTCAAATTGTCAGTAATGCAAACTTGTTTTACACCTTCTGAACTCTCCTCAGCCAGCCACCAGGGGGCGTCATGTGAGGTCAAACCCTACAGTGTGGTCTGTTTGATTCCATACACAGGGTCTTCCCAGCGGAGTTCAGCTGGCATTCAGTTGCATAAGTTCAAACCAAACTAAAACCAACCTTAAGATTAATTTGTTAGAGAATTTAACCCTGAGTTACCCGGATGTTAATTAATGAATTATACAAACTGCATTATGGAGTTAGGGTTAGAGTGACTAACCCTCTCACCCTGATGCTGTAAACTCCACCCAACCGGCCTTCAGAGTGTGGGGAAGCAAACGCTCACTGTGGTTTGTAGGTACTATGGCTGGCCCCAAACATCTGGATATTCTGGTATTTGTTCGGTAGGTTGGTATTCCAACATGATTTCAGTGTTCAGATGCCTCATGTTCTTGTTGTTTTGGGGGGGGGGTTTCTGCACACCCATGTCCGGAGTGTTTTTATATTCAGTATCTTGACTAACTGTCCTGTATCTTGGCCTAAGATGACATCCAAATGAGCAGAGGTTTTGTGAAACCAGTTTTTATTTTGATGAAAAAAAGAACAGCATATTCCACAAACAAAGAAAACGAGTGTATTGCAGCTAGCACAGCGGTGGAGCTTCATGATGCGTGTTTAGTGACAGGGAGTAAAATCCTGATGGGGGGTCAGATCACAGCACGACACTGGGTCCTGTGTGTTTACTAATCCAGATAACAGACACATTTGGGCCTAATCTGGGGCACTTTTGGTACTTGCGGCTCAGTTACAGCGCTGACAGCTGTTGTGTGGGCCAGATGTGGCCCAAAAGTCATAAGCCGGGACTAACTTGGGTTACGTCAAGTGTTGTGTGGGCCAGTTATGGCCCAAATGTAATGAACTGGGCTTAACTTGGGTTAGAGCATGTACTATGTGGGCCAGATGTGGGCCAGATGTAGGCCATATAAGGTGGACCTGTGGCTGAGTTGAGGCAGCCACACTCACCCCGAGTCAACGCCATCTTTCAAGGACAAATGTAAAGATAACTGCAGATGTGGGCCATATTTGGGCCAAAGATTCGTTGCTGTCTGGGAACCTGCTAGCATAATACGTAGTTGGCCATGACACTGATGAACTTAGCATTATTGTCAAGCAACATGAACAAACATAAAGCTAGTCGTTGAAGTAGGATCGTCTCAGTATCAAGTGTACATGTCGCTTTGTTTGTAATTTGATGTCTCAAAAACAACAATGACCATGTTGACGTTTCCTGTGAACAACCAGCTGATCTGTGGCGTTTGCTACACAGAAACGTCAAGGAACAAAAGACCACTTAGGCTGCACCCAGTCTTGGTCCTTGATTTGTTTTTAGTGTCTCGTTAACTTGGAACAATTTTTCGGATATTTGTTCGTAAAATAAACCGGATGTCCAAAGCTGTTCCGCACATCCCTAGCAGGTACTGGTTGGCACAACCAGACGTGTTGGCAAATCTTTTCTCCCTTCTTTCATCCCTTTCTCCCTCTCTCTTTGTCTTCCTCTATTATCCTCACTGTTCTTCTCCTCCTTTTCCCTCTTTCACATCTTCCTTACGTGGTCTGTCCTCCCTCTTAGCACTCTCTTGCCGTTATCTCTCTTTGTTATCTGTCTCTCTCTCTCAAGGCTGAAGGTGACGTAATTCCTCTGGCTGCTATTCCTCTGGCTGCGCATGAATCTGCCCTCTGCTGGTGGATAGCCAGTACTGCGACTTCCAGAAATGGTTATCACTACTATAACTACACCCCTCTCTCTCTCTCTCGCTTGCTCTTTCACTCTGTCACTCTCTTGTTCCATTTTTCCTTCTCCTTTATTTCTTTCGGGCTTGGCATCCTCAAGAAGCCCAGTTCCCTTCAGTGTTTTCTCTGTTAAAGTCTTTAAAAAGCAAAACAAACCCCACAACAGCCTGTCTGTAAGTATTTGTTTTAAAGTAACAGTATGGAAGGTTCGGGCATCTGATTAGGATGCCTCCTGGGCGCCTTCTTTTGGACGTTTTCTGGGCACGTCCAACTGGGAGGAGACCCCGGGGTAGACCCAGAACTCGCTTGAGGGACTACATGTCCGGTCTGGCCTGGGAACACCTTTGGATCCCCCAGGAGGAGCTGGAGGGCATGCTGTGGAGAGGGCGTCTGGAGTGCCCTACTTAGCTTGCTGCCACCGCGACCCGACCCCGGAGAAGTGGCTGATGATGAGATGAGTTACTAACTTTTGCAAAACGAGTTGACACAATGACGATTCAGCCGATCGGCCACTGAATAGAGCCTTTGCATTTGCAGTAATACGGAGAAATACAAATGTAACCTACAAAAAGACTCACTGGCTGATCGCCGGGGGTCGGCCCCTTTTAGTTGACAGTTAGCAACGTCGCCTCGTGATGCAGTACAACCCCGGATCGAATCCCGCAGCGGTTGGAAATATGCTTGGTTACACAAACATGTTTCTGTGGCGACATGTCCTCCAAACGTTCCGAGCATCAGACAGGAAGTGACGTGTTTTTCATCACCCAGCAGTGGTTGGTCTACCAGAGAGGATAAGCAGAACGAACGCTCTGTGTTCTGGTGTTGTGGCGGACAAGCTAGCTAGCAGTTTAGGACTGACTCCTGGGATGTGTATGGCAAAAACCAAGGCAACCGGAATCTTTGAGGTCACCGCTTTAAAGCGATTCAAAAAAATCGTGTAAAACATCGCCCCCTAGATGTCAAACATATTGCTCCATGCAGGGCCCCAAGCTTTGTCATCAGCGAAATCTGAACAAAAAAGGCAAATTTTGGAGGAGAGACGTCCGGAAATGTTGCTTTGAAATTGAGCCAATAGAACTGCACAAAAACCTGTTAAAGGAAACAAACCTAGTGCACCTTTACACTTATTCGTCCTTTCGTCCTTTGCCTGAATTTCAAATCACATTTTGAAAGAGTGAATTCTTTGTGTATAGAGGCAAGACATACTGAAGTGGAGTTTGCAGAAAACCTATGATCTCATTCTCAAGACGTCTACTTTATGGTGAAGGGCGCCAAGCACTTCGCCTCCCTCGCTCCACCTCTCTCTATTCGTCTTTGTCACCAAGACATCAGTTGGAGCAGAATGCGAAGGAACAGAGTTTATTTTTCAGATTCATCTCCTGGCTCCAGGATTTAGTGACACTTTTTTAAACGAATGGAAACGGTTCCACATTCAGCAGCCATCTCTGAAAGGTGGTGGTGTTTATTTATTTATTTTTCATCATCCCCCTCAGACGAGCTGTGTCAGCTGGAGCGAGGAGAGGAGTCAACAAAACGGGAAACTGAATGTAGATTTGGAGATAGAGGACTTCTCAGAAAGACGTGTGTTGAATATGATTGTGGGCTGAGTGTGTTGATTTTACTTTAATTTGTGGATGGGTTTGTGATAGTTCTGCAACGCATGTCTGAGAGCGGAGGAGAACTGACTTCAGACCAGTGCCTGCCCTTCTTCTCTTTTTTTTTTTGGACGCCCCCTTTTCTCCCCAACTCAGATAGCATACGGATGTGGGCCACTTCAGGCAATGATGCAGCACTGATGGCCTTCTTCTGGCCTTGACAAAATGGATGTGAGCCTGAAGTGGTCCACATGTATAATGTAAAACCGCATGCAGTTTGAGAAATCAAATGTGGGCCTTTTTTGGCAAAGATGCGGTGCTCTTGGCAACATGTAATCTGGATGTGACCCTGAAGTGGCCCGTGTGGTAAATGGTGAATATGGCCCAAATATCACAAAACAAATATGGCCACCTTTGGCAAATATGTGGAACATGCAGCATTGCTATGGCTTGGTTCTGGCCCAGATCTGGCAAACAGCGGCGGACCGCCCAAGTGCCATCATTCCACGCGGTATGTGGGCCGGATGAAGTGTCAGTGTGGGACGGGTCCGGGCCCCAGCAATTTTGCTAATTGGAAATTGTACTCCGCCAATTACCCTACTCTTCCGAGCCGTCCCGGTCGCTGCTCCTCCCCCTCTGCTGATCCGGGGAGGGCTGCAGACTACCACATGCCTCCTCCCATACATGTGGAGTCACCAGCCGCTTCTTTTCACCTGACAGTGAGGAGTTTCACCAGGAGGACGTAGCGCGTGGGAGGATCACACTATTCCCCCCAGTTCCCCCTCCCTTCCGAACAGGTGCCCCGACCAACCAGAGGAGGCGCTAGTGCAGCGACTAGGACACATACCCGCATCCGGCTTCCCACTGGCAGACACGGCCAATTGTGTCTGTAGTGACGCCCGACCAAGCCGGAGGTAACACGGGGATTCGAACCCGATGATCCCCGTGTTGGTAGGCAACGGAGGAGACCCCTACGCTACCCGGACGCCCAGCAGTGCCTGCTTTTATCATAGCGTGGAGCAGAAACTGTACTGTCATGTCACCGTTATCCTGCAGGGACCCACCAACACCTTCTTCCAGCCCTGATCCAAAGCTTGAGAAACCAGCCGGAGGTCCTTAGCCCACGTTTTAGTCATCAGCTCATGTGAAAACTTAAAGATAGTGGAGATGCTGTGAGCTCTGTGTGTGTGTGTGTGTGTGCAAGCTAGCTGTGTGTGTCTCAAGTACATTCATATCAACAACGAGAGAAACCGATGGAAGATCCACAAAATTTTAATTTAAAGTTTGTTTGGTTTTGCTTGACAAAGCTTAGTTCAGCGTCGTTTAGCATATCTAAGATTAGTTTATGATTAGCTTTGTTTAGCGTCTCGCACCGTAGTTTAGTTTGGCACTGACTGTGACAGATTTGTTTACATTAGTTGTGTGTGAACACGTACTCGTGACACATCCAACAAGGCGAAACTGCTGCTTCTGCTGATTACACGTTTGTGTGTGTGTGTGTGTTAATCTTGGCATTTTATATACCTTGACTGCCTTCCATCACATCTTTGTGAGTCTGGCGCAGACCATGAAGCTTCTACGACTGCGGAGGAATGTGGTGAAGCTTTCCCTCTACCAGCACTTCACCAACACACTCATCTTCGCTGTCATAGGTACCACGGACTCAGTGCATGTGTGTGTGCGTGTGTGGTCAATCTGTAAGGTGTGTGTCGGGGGTCACTGGGCAGAAAAGAATTGATATATAATAGAGGGGGCAGCATGATGGCACAGAGATTAGCACGGTTGCCTCACAGCAAAAAGTTCTGGGTTCGAGCCCCTGAGTGGTCCAACCTTGGGGGGGGTCGTCCCAGGTCGTCCTCTGTGTGGAGTTTGCATGTTCTCCCCGTGTCTGCGTGGGTTTCCTCCCACAGTCCAAAGACATGTAGGTCAGGTGAATCGGCCGTACTAAATTGCCCCTAGGAGTGAATGTATCTGCCCTGTGAGGGACTGGCGGCCTGTCCAGGGTGTCTCCCCGCCTGCCACCCGATGACGGCTGGGATAGGCTCCAGCATCCCTGAGAGCAGGATAAGCGGCTTGGATAATGGATGGATGGATGGATGGATGGATATAGTAGAGGTTTCACAGAGTTATAGTTTGTATATTTTTATTTGTGTCTACTTGTGCATGTTCATTTTCCAGCATCGGTCATCTTCATCATCTGGACCACAAAGACCTTCAAGATGACCAAATGCCAATCTGTAAGTATCATGTCATCTGGTTGAAAGCAGGAGTTTTTAAAGTTGCTTTGAGGAATATTTCAGCTGTCTTGAATCATGATACGACAAAAAAAAAAAAAAAACTCCCACAAAAACAATATGACTCATACATGTGGGACCAGTAACTATCAGCAGGCTTTACTGAGTGGTGCTGATTAAAGCAAAGTAAATGAGTCAGATTTCTCCATTCAAAAACACAGGAGCTGGGCCTGTGTCTGAAGTGCATCTCTGCCTTTTGTCTCCCTTCCTCTCTTTCTTTTACTCCCTTCGTCTCTCTTTCTATTTGTCTCGCTCTCTCCATTTCCCTACATCTCTCTTCTCTCAGGACTGGAGGGAGCTGTGGATTGATGATGCTTTCTGGCGTTTCCTGTTCTCCACTATTCTATTGGTCATTATGTTCCTATGGCGACCGTCGGCCAATAACCAGAGGTGGGTGGGCGGGCGGGGGGGGGCTTACGGCTCGGTTCTGTAGAACTGCAAAACCTGTGAAGGCCGTCTTTTATTTTATCCACTGTCGTTTCTGCTGTCAAATCAGGAAGTCCCAGAAGACAGAAACTGGCAGTATCTGTCTCCATTCAAAGTTACAATCCTGAAGATTCACATGTGAACAAACATCCTTTTTGATACCCTCGGTCGCTTGTGTATAGATGGATATCCAGACCATTGACTCTTTATTTATATGACTGGTTGGTGTCTGGTAGGGCTTTGCCAGGAAAAGTGATAGGGTGCGTAGTGTTTTCTGTCTTCATCACAGCAGCTGAATGAGGAAGAAGAAAGCAGGTAGTGTTGAGTTTGAAGAAGAATCAGAAGCAACTTTATGATTCACGCACACAAGGAATTTGATTCCAGAACACAGCACTTCTAACACTTTGCAGACATCACTCACACAAAAACAAAATAACAAACTCACAAAAAAAAAAAGTGTCTGTTCCAGCACCTTCTGTTAAGTGTTCTTGAGAGAGATGGCCTGTGGGGAAAAACTGTTCCTACTGCTGGTGGTTTTGGTGCACATTGCTCTGCAGTGCTTGCCAGAGGGTAGGAGTTCAAACAGACTGTGTCTTGGGTGTGTGTGTGTGTGTGTGTGGGGGGGGGGTCTGTGCTGATTCTGCCCACCTGTTTATGGGTTCTTGAAGTGAACACCAATGATTTTTCTCTGCTGTCCTTACTGTTCGCTGCCATTTGTTCCTATCATGTCTTGTTGCTGCTCCGAACTAGACAGTGATGGATGTGCACAGGACAGATCCAGTGACTGTGGTGTAGAACTGGCTCAACAGCTCCTATGGTAGAACAGATTTCCTCAACTGCCGCAGAAAGAACATCCTCTGCTGGGTTTTTTGAGAATGGAGTTGATGTTGGTTTCCCACCTCAGTTCTTTGGAAATGGAAGTTCCAACAAACTTGGAAGGTCTCCAGGGATGACACAGGGCTGTTGGGTATTGTGAGGGGGAGCAGTGCTGAGGGGTGTCTCCTGAAGTCCACGATCATCTCAACAGTCTTGAGCATGTTCAGCTTTGCTTCGCTGGTCCATAGTTTCTGCCTGTAAGTTGGAATAAAATGATCCAAGCGGTGA
Source organism: Lampris megalopsis (assembly GCA_022114975.2). Lineage (NCBI taxonomy): Eukaryota > Metazoa > Chordata > Actinopteri > Lampriformes > Lampridae > Lampris > Lampris megalopsis. Next base: position 1,344,958 of record JAJHIY020000652.1, on the reverse strand, counting down.
TTAGGGTGCCCCAAGGCTGCTTGGGACATAGAGTGATATGCATCATTAAGAATTGTGTAGCAGTGGTCCAGTGTGTTATTTTCCTTGGTGGGCAGTTCATATACTGTATGTATTTTTGGTAGTTTGTGGTTTAATTTTGCTCCGTTAAAGTACCCAAGGATTATGAAAAGGCGGTCCGTATGTTTTTGTTCCAAGCCCGTAATCTGGTCGGTCAGGGTTTGCAGTGTGCCATTCACACTGGCCTGAGGTGGGATGTAAACACTGACCAGGATGAAGGATGAAAACTCCCATGTTGAATAATATGGCTTGCAGTTTCTGAACAATGACTCCAAGTTCAGGCTGCAGTACGTACTTAGGACTGTAACAGCTGTACACCAACCTTCATTTATGTAGAAGCAAATTCCTCCTCCTCCGCTTTTCCGGATAGCGGTGCAACACGAGCCGCTCGGTGTAGGTGGGAGCCTGGCAGAGGTTATCCGCTGTTGGGGGTGGGTTCGCTGAGGCAGGTTTCAGTGAAACAAAGGGCAGCAGAACATGCAAAGTCCTTGTTTGTCCTGTTGAGGAGAAGCAGCTCGTCCATTTTGTTGGCCATGGAGTGGAGATTTGCCAGGTGAATCGCTGGGAGTACAGATCGAACTCCCTGCTGTTGGAGCCTCACCAGCGGACTGATCCATGAGTGTGTCGCCTCTGTGGCCCGCAGAGAGCCACTGTTCCTCCAACCAAGATCTCCAAAAAAACTCTCTGGGTTTATGAAAACTGGTGAAAAACTATACAGTTCTTCTCTAGTGAAACCCAGATAGCAAAGAAGCTTTGGCCCAAGTATGGCCCACATCTGCAGTTATCTTACGGCCCAAATTTGGCCTTGAATGACGGCATTGACTCAGGGTGAGTGTGGCTGCCTCAACTCAGCCACACTTGGGCCACATTTGGGCCACATCTGGCCCACATAGTATCAAGCCCAGTTCATTATATTTGGGCCATGTTTGGCCCACACAACACTTGCTGTAACCCAAGTCAGGCCCGGCTTATGACGTTTGGGCCACGTCTGGCCCACACAACAGTTGCCAGTGCTGTAACTGAGCCGTAAGTACCAAAAGTGCCCCAGATTAGCCCCAAATGTGTCTGCTGTCTGGGAAGTAATCAGGTTTGAGTAACAAGACACACAGAGAATAAAGAAAAAAGAAGAAAGTACTAGAGAGCGCTGTACTGAGGCTGCCATCCACGGCGTCATCTGAACATCTGAAGTGAAGTTGTTGTCTAACAAGCAGATATGACAGAACAAGCTGGTAGAAGACCTTTACCAGAGGCTAGCACAACATCAGTAAGTCACACTCAGGCTCGACCAGGTTTTTTTCCTTGTTTCTGACACCACAGCACTGCTGACTCTCATTCATCTGGAATGGAGCTCAAATAACACTCACCAACACCTACTTAGGAGACACACCGTTAAGCTAAAACGACAGATCTTCAGGATTGTAGCTTTTAATTGTTTCCTATGAAAACAAATGTAAACACGTTGAATAGAACATGTTTTTTTCCTAATGTAATCATGATTTGCATATGCAATAAAACAAAGGATGGAATGATTGATTAATTAATTGATTGCTGGTTAGGTATGCGTTCAGCCCTCTAGTGGACGAAGAGAGCGATGAAGAGGAGAAGGAACCCATGATGAATGAAGCATTTGGTGAGCTGATGCCCCTCCACCTGCCTTTTATCTGATTCTTCTCTCTGATTGGCCAATTCACTTTAAAAGCCTCGACCAAACAGTCACTAAACACCTGCCTGTGTTGTCACATGACTTAATTTAAATGTTTACACTGTTATCCAGGGCTCATACGGTCTTGATAAACCTGGAGGTCAGTAAATATGACAATATAATTTCCAGGCCCCAGAAAGGTTATTGAAAAATATAATTTTGCAAAAGTTGGGGCGTCCGGGTAGTGTAGCGGTCTATTCTGTTGCCTACCAACACGGGGATTGCTGGGTCGAATCCCCATGTTACCTCAGGCTTGGTCAGGCGTCCCCTACAGACACAATTGGCCGTGTCTGTGGCTGGGAAGCCGGATGTGGGTATGAGTCCTGGTCGCTGCACTAGCGTTTCCTCTGGTAAGTCAGGGCGCTTGTTCAGGGAGGAGGGGGAACTGGGGGGAATAGCGTGATCCTCCCACCCGCTACGTCCCCCTGGTGAAACTCCTCACTGTCAGGAGAAAAGAAGCGGCTGGTGACTCCACATGTATGGGAGGAGGTATGTGGTAGTCTGCAGCTCTCCCCGGATCGGCAGAGGGGGTGGAGCAGTGACCGGGACGGCTAGGAAGAGTGGGATAGTTGGCCGGGTACAATTTTTGAAAAGTGGCAGAAATCTAGCTAAAGCAGGAATAACTTTGTTAAAGATTGATTGGCCAACTAAGAACATAAAAAGTAACAGCAGGTGGAGCCATTGTGGCGGGGTATTAAAATTTATGTTGTGTGTGTGTGTGTGTGCGTGCATGCAACAGTTTGTCTAAGTATGCTAACATGTACCTCAGCATGCTAGCTTTCCTATCAGTTAGCTAGCGAGCTTGTCCATAGTGTACTGCACTGGCGGCTGGTGCTAACAATTTTTTGGGGGGGGGGCGCAATTTACCTTGACACAGTACACCGGACAACTGCTTTAATGTCCACACAATCACAGAGTTATTAAGAAGGACAATAAGCTACATTGTCCTTCTTAATAACTCTGTGATTGCGCCAAGGTGTACTGCACCAAGGTAAATTGCACCCCCCCCCCCAAAAAAAAATTGTTAGCACCAGCCGCCACTGGTGTACTGGGCAAATGCAGTTTCAGTAATCAGTGGCTGCAGAGGCACAACCTCTTAAGCCAAGCCAAGCCAAGACCTCTTAAGCCGTGTGACTCGGTTAGATAGAGAGTACAGTCAGTATGTCAGTGGCTTTTCGTGAACTAAGTGGTGTTGAAAGCCATAAGCCATTATTGTGCTCCAGTGGAATCGCTGGTGCCGGTAGATTTGACCCTCTGTCATGGCGCTGCCTCTTGTTTCTCATTTTGGGTGTGTTTGTTTTTATTTTGTATTCCTGTGCATCTAAAGAGGGGATGAAGATGAGGGGCATGAAGAATGAGACCAACGGTACAGCCAAACCTAACAAAGTGGTGAGTGAGGGGTTCTAGTGGGCTTGTGGTTTAACCTCATTGATCCCAGTTCTGGATTAGTCAAGATTTCATTCAGAACTGGGACAAAAAAGTGGTTTTCCTGTTTAGCTTGTCTGTAATCTTGTTTTCAAGAACTCAGTGGAAACCTTCCTTTAGCTGCACAAGTTGAGATCGTGGTCTGTAATTGAACGCGCAAAGCATCAAAGGTCATAATCAGAGTTTAGATTGAATGACAAGAGAAAAACTTTACCTTTAAATGACTCTGAACCGGCGGCTCCTGAATTTTTCATGGGGTGACCCAACTGTGGCGATAATGTTTGGTCCCGGGATCCACCAAATATTGTGCATTGTGAAATAATCAATAAATTCTCATATCTGGGGGCATCCGGGTGGTGTGGCGGTCTATTCCGTTGCCTACCAACATGCTGATTGCTGGTTCGAATCTCCATGTTACCTCCGTTGGACAGCTTGGGCGTCCCTACAGACACAATTGGCCGTGTCTGTGAGTGGGGAGCCGTATGTGGGTGTGTGTCCTGGTCGCTGCACTAGCGCCTCCTCTGGTCGGTCGGGGTGCCTGTTTTGGGAGGGGGGAATAGTGTGATCCTCCCACCCGCTGCGTCCCCCTGGTGAAGCTCCTCACTGTCAGGTGAAAAGAAGCGGCTGGTGACTCCACATGTATCGGCGGAGGCATGTGGTAGTCTGCAGCCCTCCCGGATCGGCAGAGGGGGTGGAGCCGCGAGCGGGGACGGCTTGGAAAATAGGGTAATTGGCCAAGTACAACTGAGGAGAAAAGGGGGGGGGGGGAATTCTCATATCTGTCAAAAAGTGAGGCAATTAATCATCATGTTCCTCTCACTAATATTGTTCACCGGTCACATGCCCCAAGCCACCTTTGGATTTTATAGTGATACAATTGTAATATTTATCTATAAATACCCAATCTGTCTTATCCTTATCTCACTTATCTCTAATATTAACTAATATTAACACCGTTTATGGTTAGCGGTTGTAATGTCAAACGGGTCATTTTGACCCAAACAGAACACGAGGGTTCACAATCCTGCCTGTATTCTTCACCAATGCAAAATTCCCATTTTCAGTCGATAGTCACATCCTACTAGTGATAAAAATGAAACAGACAAGATATTGTCAGTGTTAAACATTATTTTAGTGAGATTTTGGAATACGTTTAAATCTCAAAAAGCAAAATAAAAAGTTTCCTCTTGTGTCTGCAGATATTTGATAATTACAAAAGAGACTAATTGTGTATTTTTTTTCTATCTCCAACTGAAGTGTGTTTATTGTGGACCACCTGCGACCCACCCGGCTATCATGAGCCAAGTTTGAAAACCACATGACTAAACGTAGTGTGGCTGGTTTACAGCAATACTAGAAATGGCAAAGGGAGATGAGATGAAGGTCTTTTTTGTTCCTCAGAATAGAGGCAGAAGCTGTTCATTTAAACTGTCACAGTTTTTAAATGAACTTGCCTTGCCTTAAATGGGACACACTTTTAACAGAAACACTATTTTTTGCGTCTAGGTGGTCCTCATTCTAGCTGGGGTTTGTTAAAGGTTTTGAAAATCTACAATTTAAAACCCTAAAGAATTTGTTTCTTGTTTTTCAGGATGAGGATCTGAAGTGGGTGGAGGAGAATATCCCCTCATCCATGGCAGATGTGTAAGTCAGCGGATTGGATGTGAATACATATGTATTTTTAATTCGTTTTGCTGTGGTGCGTGTTTGGTTATAACGGGTTGTCGTCCTGCAGGGCCCTGCCTCCTCTTCTGGACTCTGATGAGGTAAGATGTCCTCCATCTCTCAGTGTGTTTTTTCATTTACATGTTTTAAACACACACACACTCCATTTCAGTGTGGTTCTGGGTGAAGTTTGACGTGTAGCAGTCCTGTTAAATTTCATTCTGACCCAGTTTTAAGTGTGATATGAAGCCTCGCTGGTAAGTAGGGTGTCATCAGCATACCTGATGCTTGTAAGTAGCATGTCATCAGCATACCTGATGCTTTTCATTATGCAATCAGAATGGTAGGAACTTGGAGTGAAGACAAAAAGATTTCCTTTAATGGTTTTCTTTTAGCTCTGATATTGCATCCAAGTTGGGGGTATTTTTCGAAGATGACGTCTTTCAGTTGTAATATGATAAGTAACCACAATTAATCGGTTTGCTCATTTTCTTAACGAGTCCCTCAGCATGCTGCAGGCGGACAGTTTGCTGTTAAAAACAGAGTTTGTTCTCGATAGTGATCACTCTGTCTGTGGGCCCAGCTCAGGACCCTGCAGAACCTTGATAGTGTCGTGTAGCGAGCAGTGCTTGTTTTTATGCTGTCTGTGTCTCATGACAGTTATAAAGGATATAAAGGGGTGTAGATGTAGAGGACAGAGATGGTGGTGTGTAGAGAGTTTAGTTGACGACCTCCAGTGTGTCATCTTTCTACTTTTTTTTTATCTTATTGTTTTATTTAAGTGTTTATTTGGGAAGGGACAATGTACATTAATCAACATTCGAAACAAATTTAAATGTACCTGAGTTAGCTAATAGGCTAGTTTCCATCGGCATTCCCTTTGCCTGATGTTGTTAGGCATCCTAGGATCACAAAATAGTACCAAAAAAACAAAAATAAATATACAATATAGGAACAAGAGCAAACAAACAAGAATATATATACATAAATAACTATATAAATATATATATACACACACACATGTGCAGAATATACAAATAATGTAGAAAAAGATAATAAAGATAATATATATAAAAAACAGACATACAACACAGCTGATGTACACTACAGTTAAACTACATGTTAAAGGTGTGTGCAAATAGCATCAACGTTGATGTTGTTGGTTCTTAATAAGCAATTTCTTGACATTACACTTAAAGTAATAACAGGATGGAGACTCTCTAAGTGATTGTGGTACTGAGGTCCATTGATGTGATGCTCTAAAGGAGAGGATGGCCTGACTAAATGCAGTTCTCTTGAGTGGGATTGTGCAGTCCCCTCTAGCTGCACCTCTAGTAGCTCTGTTTGTGGTAGATTTGAAGTTGATGAAGCTGGACAGACGAGGAGGAGCTAAACCATGAGGAGGAGGAGTTAAACCATGCATGATCTTATAAACTAGGCAGACATTTTTGTATTTGATGAGGTTTTCCCAACTAAGTAGATGATACTTTTTTAAAACATGGCCGTGATGGAAAGTGAGTGGCTTCTTGTGTAAGGTTTTGAGTGCTTGTTTGTGTAGTGATTCCAGTAGTTTTAATGCTGTACTGTGTTAGACCAGCTTATTAGACAATAGGTGATGTAGGAGACAACCATTGAGTGGAAGTATGTCTTTGCTGCCTCAGTTGATAGGAAGTCTCTGGTAAACCTGAAATTTGCCGAACTCTACTTTATTGCAGACCCTTTTTATGTGGGTTTTGAAGCCGAGGTTTGAATCTATGTGTACTCCTAAGTATTTGTATTCTGAGACAACTTGTAGTCTCTCTCACTGGATGAGAATATCCTGCTCTATACATGTATCCTGTTGCCTTTTTTGGGGGGGGGGTTCCCCTTTTTCTCCCCAGTTGTACCTGGCCAATCACCCCACTCTTCCGAACCGTCCCGGTTGCTGCTTCACCCCCTCTGCTGATCCGGGGAGGGCTGCAGACTACCATGTGCCTCCTCCGATACATGTCGAGTCGCCAGCCGCTTTTCACCTGACAGTGAAGAGTTTCACCAGGGGGGAGGATGCGCGTGGGAGGATCACGCTATTCCCCTTAGTTTCCCCTTCCCCCTGAACAGGCACCCCGACCCACCAGAGGAAGCGCTAGTGCAGCGACCAGGACACATACCCACATCTGCCTTCCCACCTGCAGACACGGCCAATTGTGTTTGTAGGGACACCCGACTAAGCCGGAGGTAACACGGGGACTCAAACCGCAGATCCCCGTGTTGGTAGGCAACGGAATAGACCGCCACGCCACCCGGACACCTACGATAAGGTTTTTCTCATCAGGAAAAACCTTACTGTCTATCCTTGGTCTAGGGTCCAAGGATAGAGGGTGTTGTACATCGTATTGATTGTAAAGCCCTTCGGAACTACCTTGTGAATTTGGGCTATTTGACGCCCGACCAAGCCAGTGGTAACACGGGGATTTGAACCGGCGATCCCCGTGTTGGTAAGCAACGGAATAGACCACTACACTACCCGGACGCCCCCATGCTGTTGCCTTTTGAGAAAAACATACAAACTGTTTTCGACACATTCAGTTGCAGGCCACATTGGTGAAGCCAGGATGTGACCTTCATCATAACATCTGTTAGCTCCACCGTCTTGGATGTCCCTATATGACGTGGACTTTCAGAGGGGGTTGATGAGAATTTGTGTAGGAAACAGTATACAGTTTCCCCCTTAAAGCCGCCGTGTAAGGCATCCACTAATTCTTCTGTTAAATTCATCATGAGGACAATCAGTTCTGCCATCCTAGACCCATACCAAAGTGTGTTCAGCCCACAACCTGCAAGAACAGTTTAATATCTCTTTCAAACTGAAGTCCATGACTTTTCGCCATTCACAAGTATTTACTTCCTCCATGTGAGAGGTGGAGGTGATGTGGCGTTGGTGTTGGACAGTCAGTCTTCCAATAGAACAGCGTTGTTATACAGTGGATGTAGGAGGCAGAGAGAAACAGACCTGTCGACACTGACTTTCTGGGACTACAGACCAGGTGTAGCAGGACTACAATTGAGGTGTAGCAGCCATTGCGGCCGGTGTGCCGTCAGCTCAGCAGTAAACAGTTCCCACCCTTGTAAAAATGCATCCTGGGACCAAAGCTACCACAGACAGTCTGATGTAATACAGACTACATCAGACTACAGTGGTGCAGTGGTTAGCGCAGTCACCTTGCAGCAAGAAAGTCCTGGGTTCGAGCCCTGGGATAGTCCACCTTGGGGGTCGTCCCAGGTTGTCCTCTGTGTGGAGTTTGCATGTTCTCCCCCTGTCTGCGTGGGTTTCCTCCGGGTGCTCCGGTTTCCTCCGACAGCCTGTCCAGGGTGTCTCCCCGCCCAGTGACTGCTGGGATAGGCTCCAGCATCCCCGCGACCCTGAGAGCAGGATAAGGGGTTCGGATAATGAATGGATGGATGGATGGATGGATGGATCACACTATATGGGAACATTGTCATACTGATTGTCATGGACACATCAGCATCCCGTCTCAGTCTTTTTTTCCAACACATATGTGTTTGCTGCTGCACCAGTGTTCATCCTACCTGGTCGAAACATCTCAACAGTGGTATACGGAGGCTGGAGAGTGTCTCCAACCATGGTGAAGATTATTTCCGCTTTACACAACCAGTGAAGATAATTCAATTCAATTCAATTCAATTTATGGTCATTAAAAACAAGATAAGTGTTCCTATTGGAGACAGTTACAATGTCTTGCATACCGCTGTTGTGGTGAGGTTAGCTGACACAAAACCCATACTAATTTTTCCACAACCGTGGAGCCAATATGGCCTCCTGCTGAGAACCGTCGAGCTTTGTTTTTGGATCTATGAGCCAGTCCAGGGGGTGGAGGCCTATCCAGAGACACTGCCTGCTTCATTCAGTCTGAACGGTAGATAGATTTCCACAGACCACTCGTTAGTAAGCATCCTAAACTGGATTCTATTTAAAATGAGAGGAGATTCAACAGGGAGTAATACCCACTGTAAACAACAGAGGGCGTCAACCAGTCAGCAAACGGCACTGTTACCATGGTTACTTACCTTCATTTATCCTTTTGTTATAGTGGAAGGTGTGTGTTTGTGTGTGTGTGTGTGTGTGTGTCCCTCTCCAGACGCAAGGCATCGAACATATTCAATGACACACACACACACACACACACACACACACACACACACACACACACACACACACACAAAACCCAGTAAGTAATTTAATTATGTAATTGAACTCTGCTGTTAAAGTGCCCTGATTCATTTCAGCTCTGTGTGGAAGAGCAGCACCGTGGCCCAGTGGTCAGTGCTGTCGCCTTACAGCAAGAAGGTCCTGGGTTCGAACCCTGGGTTGTCCAACCTTGGGGGGGGGGAGGTCATCCCAGGTCGTCTTGCAAGATGAACTGGAGTTGGGCGCTGCACGGCGGCTGCCCACTGCTACACAGCTAGGATGGGTTAAATGCAGAGCATGAATTTCCCCACGGGGGATTAATTAAGTAGTAAAAATAAAAAACATCGCCTTGTAGGAGAAAGCATTAGTTTTTACTAAAGGGACCATCTCACCCTGTGGTTTCACTTTTTAAATCTAGAAATCTGTCCAATGCCTTCATCATGAGATGGTCTTTCTTAGCCAGTGATGCATGTCACCAGTGTTGTAGTCGAGTCACTAAACCTCGAGTCCCCAGTGTTCGAGTCCCCAAAGAAGAGTCCGAGTCAAGTCCCCATTACCTGAGTCATCAAGGTTGAGCCTGAGTCGAGTTCCAAGATGGGCTCCAGTGCTCCACTCGGGCACCGTAAAAAGCTGACCTACAAAAAAACTAACAAAAACAAAAAAACAGTCTTTCTCAATTAACAAGTCCGAGTCCTCATCTCCAACTTCCGAGTCCAAATGCAGTCAATTCTTGAGTCCACGTCCGAGTCATCAGTGCTCAAGTCAGAGTCGAGTCACAAGTCCTGAAAATCAGGACTCGAGTCCGAGTCCTGGACTCGAGTACTACAACGCTGCATGTCACTGAAATTTGCTGTTTTTAATACTTTGATAATTTATTTCAGGTTTTTTTTAAATTTAATAGGTTTTAGTTATATCTTTCAGTGACTTCCCTGAGCTTCCTTCTGCAGCCTACAACTCCATCCCCTGCCGCGGTACCCAGCTTCCCCACAGGGAATCCACGACTTTCACATAATCGTTTTGTAAAAATTGCATACTTCTATACATTCTACCGTCTCGTGTAGACTCCAGCAAGTCCCATGGGATGATGCTGTGTACGAGATGCACAAGTGAAGAACAGGAGACGTTGACCATCTCCATCGTCCCTGAGTGGATGAATAAGTGAATAAGATGAATGAGAAAGCTGACTTCCCTTGTAGACATTTTTTACATTCTTTACTTCTTCGATTCACAGCAAACTGTTTAGGGAACAGGTGGCGGCTGCTGAGGGCTACTGTATTTTACAGAGCAGAACGTGTGACAGACGCTGCCATTATAAACTTATGTCTGTCATAATAAATAATGACACAGCACATGTTTAAGGGGCATTGTGTTATGTTAAAGTACGGCAGACTTCTAACATCCGTTCATACGTAGATGACACTGCCTTTTACATTTCAGTCGTTTTAACGACAAACGGAGTGATCCTCAGCCGCTGTGCTCGTACAACACACCCCAGATCTCACTTATCACAAGCAGCCGACCGTAAGGGGGTCAAAGGTCACAGCCGGCACACCCGTGACCCCAGATCATCATGTAGGGAAGACGTGGGTGGAGGTAGAGGTCAGAAGGAGAAGAGAAGACAGCAGGGATTTAGTTTTGTTGTGGTTATTCTGGGGGTCAGAGTGGAGGAGGGGGTTTGGTGAATAAAGGATGAATTTTAAGCAGAATATTAATGGAAGACAGGGAGAGACTCAGTTCCAGAGTATTTATTTTGTATTTCCAACAGAAACAGAACCAGCTCGAAAACAAACGAACCAAATTAGTTCTTCTCATTTAAGGAGGAAGTTATGGAAAACGTAGCCTGGCATGACTACTGCTTAATTCTGCGAATAATGATGGAATGTGATAGGTATTAGCGTCACTACTAATAATGACACTTAATAATATACGAATAACACTTGATAGTAATAATACAAACGATAAAATACTAAGAAGAACAAAAACAATTAGAACAATTATGATAATATTAACAGTCATCATACATAGACACCTCCATGACTGTCCTCTACATGTACACCCCTTTCTATGCTTTATACATAGACATCATCATCACTGTCCTCTACATCTACACCCCTTTATATCCTTTATACATGGACACCTCCATCACTGTCCTCTACATCTACACCCTTTTATATCCTTTATACATGGACACCTCCATCACTGTCCTCTACATCTACACCCCTTTATATGCTTTATACATAGACACCTCCATGACTGTCCTCTATATCTAAACCTCTTTATATCCTTTATACATGGACACATTAGTGTCCTCTACATCTCTACATCTTTTATACATGCCAGGACACAGACGAGATATAAGCAAGTGCTTCCTCATTCTTTAGCCATAGCCTATATGAAGCTAAGGGCACTGCTAGCGTCGGCATGCTAAAGCGTCACAGTGAGCATTAAACATGGCCGTCCATCACCTCGTACAGCCAACGAACATTTACGGCAAGTCATAAGAGAGTCTGAGCGTCCTTTGGGATGGAATATAGATTTTCATTCACCGCTCGGCAGACAAACGCAACACATTTCAAAGGCAGCGGTTTTTGATCAGTCAGCCCGGATTTCAGATGACTTCTCTGGGTCTGGAAAACGTTCCATGGTGTCGGAGCAGTTTTGTGACTTTAACGGTGGTTATTGGGTCAACATCACATTATTGACTTTTCCATCTGTGTCTGTTGTTCTTTTCATTGAGTTGATTGTTTGTGTTGTTTCACAGAAGCGTCCTCTGACCCGCCAGTCTTTATTTGTCCGTCCACAGGAAACCATGACCACCAAGTTTGAGATGTCCAAGATGGAGTAGGAGGAGAAGGGGGAACAGATGGAGGGATTCTGACAGAAGAAGACAACACGTCTGTGAAGATTTCAGTGCAGGAAACGGATGGATGGACGGAATCAGCCGTGGAGGACCTGTGTGTCAGAGAAGACGGACAAACTGATGGACAGTTAAAGGGCAGGGATGAGTTAATGTAGAGAAGAGCGAGTGAATGTGGACCTACAGGAGTGATGGATGGATAGAGGCAACATGGAGAAGAAAGGATGTATACCTTGATTGGGTTTTTTTGTTTTGTTTTAATTAACCAGCCAAGTGTGTGTGTGTGTGTCTAAGCAAAACAAACAAGCTTTGACCCCTGACCTTAGGAGCTTCGTAAGCCTTGTTTGTACAAATCAGTGACAGCAGCAACTAGGTCCTCTCTCTCCATGTGGTTTTGTTGATACTTTGTACATCAGGTGGTTTCTCAGTGGCGTCGTTTGAGACTGACTCACAGCGGCTTTCTTAGTTTACATGTCGAAATGTGATGAAACTTTGCGTCTGGTTTTATTTTTTCCGTTTGGCGGTCAGGTAGGACCTCCTTGTTGCTCCTTCGGTGTGATTTCGTTTCATTTTCCTTTCCTCAGACGCGCTGAAATGTGAAGCGGCGGAAGTGTTTTTTCTTTCTTCTCTTAATGTCCTGCTTGTTTTGTACTCGTGCAGCCTGGGAATCGCTTCTGCTCGGAGGTCCTTTGTCTCCCAGCAGCTCGACACCAGCGGAAGTCTCGACCGACGTCTCGTGCTTATGCCCCGTTTGAAGCCTTCTGTCGTCTCCACGGTAACCAGAGGCTGTCCGACATGGCCGCCGTCAGGGCGTTGTGAATCCGCTCTGTGGCGACGGTCACCACGCGGAGGAGATGCCTCCACCGCCCTGTCAGAAGACTTCTGCCAGAGGCGCTTCCTCACCGCTGAGTTGCGTCTTTGGCCCCACATCCATTCCAGTTTTAGTCGGTGGCACTAAAACCATGTCGTCCTTCGTAACGTCCTTTTTCTGATTTATTGCTAATGATTCGCGCTGTTCCACCTGTCCTCCTGCACGGCGGCTCGGCCACACTCCTCTTGTCCCTTCACAGAAGCCGTCGACGTTCTCCGAGACTCGTTTGTGGAAGAACCAACTTCCACGAAGGCCAAACTACAATGTGGCGCAGTGGTTAGCGCGGTTGTCTCACAGCAAGAAGGTCCTGGGTTCGAGCCCCGGGGTAGTCCAACCTTGGGGGGGGTTGCCCCGGGTCGTCCCCTGTGTGGAGTTTGCATGCTCTCCCCGTGTCTGCGTGGGTTCCCTGCGGGGGCTCCGGTTTCCTCCCACAGTCCAAAGACCTGTAGGTCAGGTGACTCGGCCTTACTATTAAATTGCCCCTCGGTATGAATGTGTGTGTGTGATGGCCTGGTGGCCTGTCCAGGGTGCCTCCCCACCCGCTGCCCAATGACTGCTGGGATAGGCTCCAGCATCCCCGCCACTCCCAACAGCAGGATAAGCGGTTCGGATAATGGATGGATGGAATCTGTTGTTCACATTACAGGGGGGGAAGGCTCTAAAATCTCCTCGAGTAGTCAAGAACACCCGTATAGTAGCCCGATAGTCTCACACACACACACACACTGACACACAACACACACAGGTAAAAAGGACTATCATCCACATATAGCGCAAATTACTCAATACACTCTTTGTTAAGATTAGATGTGTGTCTGTAGTCGCTTGCAGGTATCTCTGTGTGTGTGTGGCATCTGTAGTGACTCGTGCAGATGAAGCGTCCCATGCACTATCCTTACCGCCTCTCAGCCAATCAGACGTCAGCGACAAGCCTCTGATGCCGTCCCTGTTTAACACTTTGACCCCTGGGGGTCACGGCCGCGCCTCCACGAGACGGGACGAACACCAGGGGTGGGGTTGGGTTTCTTTTGTGTGTGTGGTCTTTTTGCAGTTGGTTTGAACTAAAGGACGCGTGGGACCCCCCGTCTGTTACCGACCGGGCAGAAACACGTGTTCTGCCGATGGAAAACCTTCCAGCGGGCCGTGGTCCTGATCACTGAACCGTTATGACGTCATCCAGGGTTCCTCATTAGGAAAAGAGGAACCCATCTGGAATAATGAGTGTAAGAAACGCCATCAGAGTAGCCGTTCCTGTCCGGGGAACGGGCTCTGGGTTTCCTGTTTACCAAAGACTTAAGTTAGCTGACTTTTAAAACAAGTCGTTCCTGTTTGATTTTGTGCAATGGATTGTTTTTGTTGGGAGTCGCGTTTTGTTTCTCCTCCTTCAGACTGAACGTGTTTGATTTCCACTGCGGCTTCACGCCACTTCGCTTCCGTTCTGCAGAAAGACGGCGAGGCGAAGGCGTGTCGTTTGGGTTGTAAATAAATAAACAGTTGATAATAAAAAGGTAAAGAGTTGATTACAACCTCACTTTGTCGAGTGTCGCTTTATTTATTTTGACCTTTACACTCAAGACGGTTTCCTAACGGGTTCTTCCGGGGGGGTAAAAATGACTTTTTGGGGGTATTGCCTACATGAAATGACAGGAAATCTGGTTTCCCCCAGCCCACAGCAGCACAACACAAAGACCAAGACATGCATAGACACCACAAGACCACGTGTACCCAACTACACAAAAAGACCAAAAATCACCGTCCAAGAGACCCAACGCCAGCCAGGGTGACTGTCAGAACCTCTGTTTTTAATTTAACAATCTCACATTTGCAAACAACATGGTTATAATGTGTCCATATCAGAAACATAGGACCAGGAAAGACAAGAAAAAATAAAATAAAACAGATGAGAGGTTGAAATAACATCAATATAAACTACATTAAACAAACGAACAAGGCCGGGCTTTTGTTTTGGTAGGTTCTGTTCTGATACACTGAAAAGTTCCACTGCACTTTTATTTGTCAGGACTCTTAAGGGCCCTCTATATGTAAGAAACTCTGAGGAACACACAACAGTTGGGCTTCACTTTCATACATTTTGATTTGTGTATATAACATTTCCCAAAAATAGGCCAGAAAGTCCTCTCTGCTGGTGTCCATGACGAGTGCAGAAACTGTCCTTGTCCGGCTGAAAAGCTCCTGGGTAAAGCCAGCCATGAAGGTCCAGCATAACACACATATGCTCAGCCGTTCCAGTATCAACACACAAAACACACAATTACTGGCTTCAACTCCAAATCGCTGTGGTAACGAGTCCCTGGATGGACCCACTGCGAGTCCCTGGATGGACTCACTGCAAGTCCCTGGATGGACTCACTGCAAGTCCCTGGATGGACCCACTGCAAGTCCCTGGATGGACTCACTGCAAGTCCCTGGATGGACCCACTGCAAGTTCCTGGATGGACTCACTGCAAGTCCCTGGATGGACCCACTGCAAGTCCCTGGATGGACCCACTGCAAGTCCCTGGATGGACCCACTGCAAGTCCCTGGATGGACTCACTGCAAGTCCCTGGATGGACCCACTGCAAGTCCCTGGATGGACTCACTGCAAGTCCCTGGATGGACCCACTGCAAGTCCCTGGATGGACCCACTGCAAGTCCCTGGATGGACCCACTGCAAGTCCCTGGATGGACCCACTGCAAGTCCCTGGATGGACTCACGCCATTTAAAAGGGATTTCCTTTGCTTTGGGACTAATGAGACCCTTAGGACGTTGAGTTCGTGACTGTCGAAACTGCCGGTCTGCGTGGGCTAGCAGTTAGCTTAGCCTGCCCCGCTTCCGCATCCTGTCAGACTGCCCTCGTTGTTTCCTCTTTGGGCGCTGCTCCAGGCAGGGCCGTGGTCCCTGGGCCCACAGGCGGCAGCGGACCAGGCTCTCCCAGCCGGTCCAGGACCAGCTCTCCCAGCCATCAAACCAAGACTTAGACGCAGACGTGGACAAAGACGCTGCGTAGACGTTACTGGGTGAGGCCGCCGCAAACTTACGTTCACGCCGCCATCTTCCCACACCGGAAGCACATTCTGGATCGATCCGACTAGTTTTTAATCAACCCCTTAGATAAAACTAATTAAATAGATCGGATAGGTGTGTGTGGACTAGTCCCCTTGGTCCGGTGACGTCACCTGTTTGACAGATAACACTCGTTAAGCGGTTCGTTACTGAGACGCTTTTAAAAGGTCCAATTTGCAGCACCACCACGAAACAAAACAGCCAAGGTTCAGTACCGACTTGCCGAAAGGTGGCGCACTAAAGGGCTGAAAAGCTGGCGAGGCTCAATCAGAACCGAACTGCTCAGAACAACTTCTTCCACACTGTGACTGGTGGGAGAGCGACAGAGGTGTCCTGCAATATCCCGCATGAACCGATGAGAAAGATGTGGAACTGGCGAAGGCCTGCATGCTGCTCGCCTGCTCAACGTTGTGTCCCGAGGAAAACAGACCTGGAACGACAGGTACAAGAAACTTCAACTGTTGGATTCTACTGTGCTGACGTATTCTCATGAAACGGTTCGTGTGATATCGTACGAAAAGTTACGCACAATTTTTCGTGGATAATCCTACGAATGTCCCACGACACGAGCAATTCAGAGCGCCTGCGCAGTCCTCTGTAGCGCACAGAAGCTTCCCTCCAATACAGGTGAGGCTCCCCACTACAAACGAGGCTCCCCACTACAGGTAAGGCTCCCCACTACAGGCGAGGCTCCCCACTACAGGTAAGGCTCCCCACTACAGGCGAGGCTCCCCACTACAGGCAAGGCTCCCCACTACAGGTGAGGGTCCCCACTACAGGTAAGGCTTGGTTCCCCACTACAGACGAGGCTCCCCACTACAGGTGAGGGTCCCCACTACAGGCGAGGCTCCCCACTACAAGCGAGGCCCCCCACTACAGGCGAGGCTCCCCACTACAGGCGAGGCTCCCCACTACAGGTGAGGCTCCCCACTACAGGTAAGGCTCCCCACTACAGGTAAGGCTCCCCACTACAAGAGATGCTGTAAGAGAAACGGGGCCCTGACAAACGAAGCAGTTGCTGAGGACATTTGTTCACACCGTTGTGTTGTGCACCAACGAGCCTTGCTTGCGAAGTTCCAGTGTCTGAATGACGTGACGGCAAATGTAATGGAAGTGGTTAAGTAGACCAGGGCCCGTGCAAGAAACCACCTGACCTTTAAATTGCCACCATGTGAAGAGTTCAGCACTCACCATGGGGATTAGATAGATAGCTAACTCAAGGACGTATGCTTGAACATTTTATGGACCTGCTTGAACCATTGAGCGCCTTTATTGTCGGCCAAGGGGAGACTTGCCGGTTGTCCTTTTTGGATGGCAAAGGAGTGGGTGCTCTCTGCTGCTTTCCCGTGTGACGTTACACAACACTTGAACGAGCTTAGTGTCAAGATGCAGGGAAGAAACAAGACCGTGTACGAGCTCTGCACGGCTGTCAGAGGATTCTCTGACAAACCGGATGAACCCGAGAGCAAAGGGTCCGCGGTTCTGATCTCCACTTCTTCCCCACCGTGCAGAAAGTGGTGCTGCATGCGGATGCTGCCCCGTCCTGTCGGCCACACTTCTGGGACGTGCTACCTGCAGTCGAGCAAAACCGTGACGCGGTGCATTTGGACCCAATTGCAGAGAAGAGGCCGAGGCAGTTGGTGAAGTACCAAGTCTCTTTACTGGATTTCAGCAAAACACAAAATAAAGGAGTACTGCCGAACAGGGCAGGCAATAACGCTCACTTGAATAAACAAAACAAGCAAACACTCTCTCACACAGAGGAGGCGGATGAGGGATCAGGATCCTGCGCTTCCGCAGAAAAACCCGAAGCCCCTCCAAGACCCGAAAGAGAATGTCTGCAAAACAACCCGTTAAAGACCCCGTTTACACTGGCAGCCCAAATCTGATTTTTTTTTTTGGGCAAATCCAGATTGGAATCGGATTTCTTCTACGTAGTCTGAACAGCAGAAACCACATTGGAATCGGATCTGTGCAAATCCGATTCGAGCCACATTCGGAGGTGGTTTCATATCTGATTCAAATCTGATTTCTAAAGATGTGTCTCAGTCTGGACGCTCTGGCCACTCAAATCGGATTTCAAACTGTCCATTACGCGACACAACACAACACAACACAACACATGTTGACCGTCAGTTTCTCCTCCGTCCCTGATAGTCTGGTGCGACGGAGGGGTTCTGCACCGCGACTTGACAGTGCCTGAAGGGTGAGATGACACACCTCCATGGTGTTTTGTTGTTGTCTGCCTGCACAGAAGTCGCCAGCATATTACGTCACACAACACGCGTGCAACGAACCCGCGCCTACGTCGTTACCACAGCAACCAATGCAGATCGGTCGATGATGTGGCTGCAGTCTGAACAAAGCCGAATCCGATCTGACCACTTGCAGATAACAGTCTGGACAGTCAGTCCTAAGGATCACATCTGAGAAACAAGTCGTTTTTGCCTGCAGTCTAAACGGGGCCAACTAGGCCCCAGCAAAGGTGCACATCATCACTGGCCAACCCGTGCACAGGTGCAGCTCATACGGGCTGGTTGCAGGCCGATAGGGAAATGTCACCTATTGGCTGCTGGTCCTCTGGCCAGTGATCGTGGCAAAACCTACAACTCAAGATTCTGTGACTTCAAGGCAATGTGGGCAAATGAGCGGCGGGCTTGGACTTGCGCGGCTTCAGATGGAGTTTGTGGCGTTAAAGGGCCCGGACGAGCTTCAGCGTCAGTTTCGGGTTAAAGATGTCGTGAACTTTTGGGAGTTGGTGGAGCATCTTCCAAACATGTCCAGACTTGCATCTCAGCGGTTCCGTCCACATGCCGGTGTGAAGCAGCGTTCTCTGCGCTCTCAAAAGTGCAATGTCGGAACCGAAACAGATGGAGTCTGCGGCACACAACAGATCGCCCTCTCCAGCGCAGAGCCCGACTACAAACCCCCTCTGCGGCAGAAGGAGAGTCAGACACCGCACTGCGTGAAGTAAGTTCAATGTTGCTCCTCTGACAACCCCTTCTAGTCTGAAATGCTAATGTAGGCTGCAGTACAACTGAAAGCCTGGTACCCTCTTCCCCTGGGGGGGGGGGCATCGCAGATAAAAGAGGCAGACTACCTGCTGTTATGCTATTGTATTATCTGCAATGTGCTGTGTGTTGTGTTGCTATGGACTGTGATGATCAGCAATGTGCAGTGTGTTGTGTTGCTATGGGCTGTGATGGTCAGCAATGTGCAGTGTGTTGTGTTGCTATGGGCTGTGATGATCAGCAGTGTGTTGTGTTGCTATGGGCTGTGATGATCAGCAATGTGCAGTGTGTTGTGTTGCTATGGACTGTGATGATCAGCAATGTGCTGTGTGTTGTGTTGCTATGGGCTGTGATGATCAGTAATGAGCAGTGTGTTGTGTTGCTATGGACTGTGATGATCAGCAACGTGCAGTGTGTTGTGTTGCTATGGACTGTGATGATCAGTAATGTGCAGTGTGTTGTGTTGCTATGGACTGATGATCAGCAGTGTGTTGTGTTGCTATGGGCTGTCATGATCAGTAATGTGCAGTGTGTTGTGTTGCTATGGGCTGTGATGATCAGCAATGTGCAGTGTGTTGTGTTGCTATGGGCTGTGATGATCAGCAACGTGCAGTGCGTTGTGTTGCTATGGGCTGTGATGATCAGCAAAGTGCGGTGTGTTGTGTTGCTATGGACTGTTATGATCAGCAATGTGCAGTGTGTTGTGTTGCTATGGGATGTGATGATCAGCAATGTGCAGTGTGTTGTGTTGCTATGGGCTGTGATGATCAGCAAAGTGCGGTGTGTTGTGTTGCTATGGACTGTGATGATCAGCAAAGTGCAGTGTGTTGTGTTGCTATGGACTGTGATGATCAGCAACGTGCAGTGTGTTGTGTTGCTATGGACTGTGATGATCAGCAACGTGCAGTGTGTTGTGTTGCTATGGACTGTGATGGTCAGCAATGTGCAGTGTGTTGTGTTGCTATGGGCTGTGATGATCAGCGATGTGCAGTGTGTTGTGTTGCTATGGGCTGTGATGATCGGTAATGTGCAGTGTGTTGTGTTGCTATGGACTGTGATGATCAGCAATGTGCAGTGTGTTGTGTTGCTATGGACTGTGATGATCAGCAACGTGCAGTGTGTTGTGTTGCTATGGACTGTGATGATCAGTAATGTGCAGTGTGTTGTGTTGCTATGGACTGATGATCAGCAGTGTGTTGTGTTGCTATGGGCTGTCATGATCAGTAATGTGCAGTGTGTTGTGTTGCTATGGGCTGTGATGATCAGCAATGTGCAGTGTGTTGTGTTGCTATGGGCTGTGATGATCAGCAACGTGCAGTGCGTTGTGTTGCTATGGGCTGTGATGATCAGCAAAGTGCGGTGTGTTGTGTTGCTATGGGATGTGATGATCAGCAATGTGCAGTGTGTTGTGTTGCTATGGGCTGTGATGATCAGCAATGTGCAGTGTGTTGTGTTGCTATGGACTGTGATGATCAGCAATGTGCAGTGTGTTGTGTTGCTATGGACTGTGATGATCAACAATGTGCCGTGTGTTGTGTTGCTATGGGCTGTGATGATCAGCAATGTGCCGTGTGTTGTGTTGCTATGGGCTGTGATGATCAACAATGTGCCGTGTGTTGTGTTGCTATGGACTGTGATGGTCAGCAATGTGCAGTGTGTTGTGTTGCTGTGGGCTGTGATGATCAGCAATGTGCAGTGTGTTGTGTTGCTATGGGCTGTGATGATCAGCAATGTGCAGTGTGTTGTGTTGCTATGGGCTGTGATGATCAGTAATGTGCAGTGTGTTGTGTTGCTATTGGCTGTGATGATCAGCAATGTGCAGTGTGTTGTGTTGCTATGGGCTGTGATGATCAGTAATGTGCAGTGTGTTGTGTTGCTATGGACTGTGATGATCAGCAACGTGCAGTGTGTTGTGTTGCTATGGGCTGTGATGATCAGCAATGTGCAGGGTGTTGTGTTGCTATGGACTGTGATGATCAGCAGTGTGCAGTGCAGGGTGTTTGGTTAGAGATTAAAACGTAATGATGACGTCTTTGGCTTAAACTCACGAGACACACACACACGCACCTGTTGTGTCAGTATTTGCGACGGGGAGTTTTGGATCTCCGTTGACTTGTGTGGCGGTTGTCGCCTCCCTGTGGACACAAGCGGTAGTGTTGGACAGACCCAACAGATCCGTTGTCTCATGGACCTCCACTCATCCTCTGGTATCTGGTGTGTTAGTTCAGCAGAGGGGACAAGCGGCTTATTACGACCTACAGTTACGTTTTAAAGTTGAGCGACCTCTAGCGGTCATGTAAATAACGACGATCCGGTGTCTCGGGTGCCTTGTCTTCGTATGACCTTTGACCTTCGTTACCAATCAAAGTGCGGCGAGCCAAGAGATGGGGGAGTGCAGGAACTGTGTATACGCTTGTAAACTGTTGGTTTCTTCACAAATGGTGCCAAGCTGCGTTCGACCAATACGTTTTTTTCAGGGCCGATACCGATTATTGGTAAGTTGTTGAGGCCGATGGCCAATATTTGGGGCCGACTTGGATTGTTTATTGGTCCGAATCTCGCCGTCCACCCTTTTCCTCTTATATTTTTATGGAGAGTCCTTTGTGTTTGTAGCTATGGCGATATAAAGCTTAGTGGTTATTCTTCATTAAGCCCTGTGGTGGCCTGGCGGCCTGTCCATGGTGTCTCCCCGCCTGCCGCCCAACGACTGCTGGGATAGGCTCCAGCATCCCTGTGACCGTGGGTACAGGGTCCTACCCTGGATGGCAGGGTAGGAACAAGCAATCTATGTGGTCGGAAGGGGCGGAGGACTTGTTGGATCCCGTCTGTGTGACGGAAGTAGTTTGGTCAGATTTCAACATCAATCCGACCCGGAGACAAAAAATGTAGCGACATTACAGAGAAATATGTCTTATTCTCACTTCAGCCTCATCCCAGATAGCAGCCACATTTGGGCCTAATCTGGGGCACTTTTGGTACTAATGGCTCAGTTACGGCACTGGCAACTGTTGTGTGGGCCAGACGTGGCCCAAATGTCATAAGCCGGGCCTGACTTGGGTTACAGCCCAGACAGCAAAATGAAACTGGGCCGGATGTATCAGTTAAAATAGGTTAAAAATGGGTTCCGACTTTACACTCTGGCCAGAGGCGCGGGGCGGTCTATGGGCGGATGTGATTCCTATGCGGATCTGCCGGACTGTGGGCGGATCCGGCCCAGTGTCAGGTGCTATGAAGGCGCGCATACTATGTGGGCCAGACGTGGCCCGAGTGTGGCCCGAGTGTGGCTGAGTTGAGGCAGCCACATTCACCCTTAGTCAACGCCGTCATTCAAGGCCAAATGTGGGCCGTGAGATAACTGCGGACGTCGGCCATATTTGTGCCAAAGAGTCTTTGCTGTCTGGGATGTGATTATGTCAGCCTCATACGGACAGCAAAACCACACAGGGTTGATAACCAATCAGTCAGAAACTCCTCGTGGCGGCTTCACTGTCTGATAGTAAACTACGCATCCGTTTTAAGGATTTAATTCAAACTAGCAACGAGGGCTCTCATCCCATAGTTGGGGTTTTACGGACGTGTTTGTTCTTAATCATGGATGCTAGCTGAGCCCATACAACCAAATCTGCTTTCCAGTCTGGTCAGATGTCAGTTTATCAAAACCTTCCTGTCCGAGGATCAACGTCACGTCCGCATTGTCTATAAAGTACACGTGGAACTAATTTATACATGATGGTCTATAAATCTATAAGCGCCACGGTCTACCACATGTTATCCCTCTGTTGCATCCGATAGCGCGCCCGTAAACTTTACCACAAAATCACCCATTAAAAGAATCTAATGTAATCCTCTGGGAGGGATTATAGTCTATATGTCAATCCTATTTCCTTAGCAAGGGTCGGCCTCCTGCACATTGTGCTAATCCTCAGACTTTATCAATCAGCTTAGGCCATGTGAAGTCATTAGTGCATGCTCCATAGAATATAGGGGAGCCTGCTTTACATCGGTGTAAACATGATCATAATCACACTCCATGTCCAGCTCGCCTAAATCAGTTGATTTCAGAAATAAACCACGACTCTAATGTCCGCCCTAAATGTATTGTATTCATATATTATATATTCTGTCATCATCAGCGGTCACTCGAAGCGAGAATGACCGTCCTCTCTGTCGGGTCGTCTACTTGTTGGTCTCCAGATGGCTGTAGTGGCCGATCCGCAATCCATATACTTTGGTGCAGTGTGGACGAGGGAAAGTGGTGGCGGTTGGTGGTGGTGGTTGAGCTTTTGTTCCTCTCTCTCCTTGCGGTGCTGTCGCTTTTTCTCTGCGGACGTGCAGCTCCTTCCTGCACGGATTTCTTCCAGAAGTGCCTATCCAGTGCAATGTGATGTTGAATTTCTTCAGACCGGTCTCCATATTGGAAATGTTTCTTTTGCCCGCCGGGAGCTCGCTGGCCTTTCTTCAGCTGGGACTACAGGATCTGGTTGGGGAGACGTGTTGGACATGTGGACGACACGGCCTGTCCGTCGGACTTGGTGCTGTATTACTGTGGTGGTGATACTAGTCATGTTGGCTTCATGTCGGTACAAGGCTTCCTGCCTTCGGTGGGAAGATGGCTGCGCAAGTTCACGTTTGCAGCAGCCTCGCCCGGTACCATCCATGCAGTGTCTTTGTCCATGTCTGTGTCTACGTTTGTGTCTTCGTTTGATGGCTGGGTGAGCTGGCGCTGGATCAGCTGAGAGAGCTTGGTCTGCCGTGTGCTGTGGGCCCAGGGACCACGGCCCTGCCTGGAGCTGTTCCAAACAGGAAACACCGACGGCGGTCTGACAGGACGCGGAAGCGGGGCAGGCTAACTTGCTAACCGTTTGCCCATGCAGACCGGCAGTTCCGATAACACCAAGGGCGGTCTGGCAGTGGCCTCGCCTAGCGTTGACTGCGTTTTTGGTGTCATCGTGTGGAGTGCAGGGAGGTGTGTCGAAGGTGTCCGGCTGGGAAAGCTGACGTTGGCTCGGCTGGGGGAGCCAGTGGGCCCAGGGACCATGGCCCTGCCTGGAGCTGCACTCAAGGAAGAAACACCGAGGGTGGTCTGGTCTGACAGGACGCGGAAGCGGGTCAGGCTAAGCTAACTGCTAGCTCATGCAGACCGGCAGTTCTGACCGTCATCCTAGCGTTTTCTCTCTTGGACAGCGATTTATTTATTTATTTTTTGGCATGTCAGATACGTGTTTTTGTAGTTTTTGTGGGGTTTTTTTGTTGTTGGATATATATGTTCTTGTAGTTTGGATATGTGTTTTTGTCTTTGTGTTGCACTGCTGTGGCCTGGGGGAAACGACATTTCGTTTCATTTCATGTGCGCAGGTGCATGGAATGAAACGACAAATAAATGTTCTTGATTCTTGATTCGTCCAGCACGCTGATGTTGGCACGCCTGTCCTTCCAGCTGACCCTCAGGATCTTTTGTAAGGATATTTGGTGGTATTGCTCCAGGGTTCTCAGGTGCCTGCTGTAGGTGGTCCATGACTCTGCTCCGTACAGCAGGGTGGGGAGAACAGTTCTGTAGACCAGGGGTTTTGTTTGGGCCTTTAGGTCCCGGTCTTCAAAGATTCTTTACCTGAGTCTGGCAAAACTCAGGCAATGGTTGACCTCAGAGTCGATGTCAGCTTTTGAGGAGAGGAGGCTGCCGAGGTAGGGGAAGTAATCAATGTTTTCAAGAATTTTGTCATCCACTTTTTTAGTGGGCTGGGTAGATGGCTGGTTGGGTGGAGGTTGATATAGGACCTGGGGCTTCTTGATGTTTAATGCTAGACCCAGGGCTCTGTATGCCTTGGCAAATGCATTCAGAATGTCCTAGAGGTCTTCTTCTACAGAGTGTGGTGCAATGGTGTTGTCATCTGCATACTGGAGCTTCGTGATGGCGGTGTTGCAGACCTTGTTCTTGGCGTTGACCCTATTAAGGTTGAAGAGCCTGCCATCAGTTCTGTATTGGATTGGGTTCCCCCATGCCAGCTCTTTGCCAATGAGATAGAGTATGATAGCAATAAAGATGGCAAACAGGGTGGGTGCTACGATGCATCCCTGTTTGACCCGTTTCCACAGTGAAGGGCTCTGACTCAGAGCGGCTGTTTCTGAGCACTGTGGCTGACATGCTCTCACATAGAAGCCTCAATATTCTGATGTATTTGTCAGGGCAGCCATGTCTTGATAGTATGCTCCACAGAGCCTGGTGGTCTACTGAATCAAAGGCCTTTGTCAGGTCTATGAAAGCCATGTACAAAGGCTGCGTTTGTTCACGGCATTTTTCCTGGAGTTGGCGTGCTGTAAATATCAGCCTGCTGTACCTCTGGATGGGTGAATCCACATTGAGATTCTGGGAATACTTCCTCAGCCTGTGGTAGCAGTCAGTTTGCAAGGACGCGAGCGAGGACTTTGCCTGTTGTTGACAGGAGTGAGATGCCCCTGTAGTTTCCACATTCCGCCTTGTCCCCTTTCTTGAATATGGCCGCTGAGCTCTGAGGGAAGTTCCAGAGACAGAGCACCAGGAAGGCACCGGACCCGGATGGCGTGCCACCCTCCTGCCTGAAAGCATGTGCTGACCAGCTGGCCCGCATTTTCACACTGATCTTCAACAGATCGCTGGAGCTGTATGAAGTCCCTTCCTGCTTCAAGAGCTCCACTACCATCCCGGTCCCCAAGAAACCCCGTATCACAGGATTAAATGACGACAGGCCCATTGCCCTAATGTCTGTGGTTATGAAATCCTTCGACAGACTGGTGTTGGCCCACCTGAAGGGAATCACAGCCCCCCTGCTCGACCCCCTGCAGTTTGCCTACCGAGCTAACAGGTCAGTGGAGGATGCAGTCAACATGGGATTACGCTACATCTTCCAACACCCCGAATCCCCAGGGACATATGCAAGGGTCCTGTTTGTGGACTTCAGCTCAGCGTTCAACATACTATATCCATCCACTCCAAACTCACCCGGCTCACTGTACCAGCCCCCATCTGCCAGTGGATTAAAGACTTCCTGACAGACAGGAGGCAGCTGGTGAGGCTGGGGGAAAACCACATCCAGCACCAGGACACTCAGCGCTGGTGTCCCCCAGGGATGTGTGCTCGCCCCTCTACTCATTTCCCTCTACACAAATGACTGCACCTCAGGTGACCCGTCTGCTAAACTGCTGAAGTTTGCAGATGACACAACCATCATCCGGCCTTATCCGGGGTGGTGACGAGTCTGCATATAGATGGGAGGTGTGTGCCTGTCTGTCTGTCCGTCTTTCTGTATTCTGTGTGTGTGTGTGTGTCTTTCTCTGTGTCTGGCTGTCTTTGTGCCTGTCTGTCTGTGTGTCTCCCTGTGTTTCTGTCTTTGTTTGTCTGTCCGTGTGTCTGTGTCTGTCTGTCTGTTTGTCTGTCTTTCTGTCTGAGTGTGTCTGTGTTTCTGTGTTTCTGTCTGTCCATCTGTGTGTCTGTCTTGTCTGTCTGTCTGTCTTGTCTGTCTGTGTGTCTGTGTTTTGGTCTGTGTCGCTCTGTATTCTGTCTGTTTGTCTGTCTGTGTGTCTTTCTGTCTGCCTTTGTTTTTCTGTCTCTGTGTGTCTGTTTGACTTTGTCTTTCTTTCTGTCTCTGTGTCTGTCCCTCTGTGTGTTTTTGTGTGTCTCTCTGTGTCTGTTTTTTGCCTGTCTGTGTCTGTTCGTGTGTCTGTCTTTTTCTGTCTGTGTGTCTGTCGGTGTGTCTCTTTCTGTGTCTGTGTGTCTGTCTTTCTGTCTGTTTGTCTGTCTGTCTGTCTGTCTGTCTGACTGTGTGTCTGTCTTTCTGTCTGTGTCTTTCTGTCTGTGTGTCTGTCTGTGTATCTCTCTTTGTGTCTTTCTGTCTTTTTGTCTGTCCTTCTGTCTGTGTGTCTGTGTCTTTCTGTCTGTGTGTCTGTCTGTGTATCTCTCTCTCTGTGTCTTTCTGTCTGTGTGTCTGTCCTTCTGTCTGTGTCTTTCTGTCTCTCTGTCTGTCTGTGTATCTCTCTCTCTCTGTCTTTCTGTCTTTTTGTCTGTCCTTCTGTCTGTGTGTCTGTGTCTTTCTGTCTGTGTGTCTGTCCTTCTGTCTGTGTCTTTCTGTCTCTCTGTCTGTGTGTGTATCTCTCTCTCTCTGTCTTTCTGTCTTTTTGTCTGTCCTTCTGTCTGTGTGTCTGTGTCTTTCTGTCTGTGTGTCTGTCCTTCTGTCTGTGTCTTTCTGTCTCTCTGTCTGTCTGTGTATCTCTCTCTCTCTGTCTTTCTGTCTATTTGTCTGTCCTTCTGTCTGTGTGTCTGTCTTTCTGTCTGTGTCTTTCTGTCTGTGTGTCTGTCTGTGTATCTCTCTCTCTCTGTCTTTCTGTCTGTGTGTCTGTCTTTCTGTCTGTGTCTTTCTGTCTGTGTGACTGTTTGACTGTCTGTGTCTGTCTATCTTTTTATCTGTGTCTTTTCTGTGTGTCTGTGTTTCTGTCTTTATGTCTTTCTCTGATTCTGTCTGTGTCTGTCTGTGTGTCTTTCTGTCTGTGTGTATGTTATCGTGTCTGCGTCTCTGTCTGCATGTCTGTCTTTTTATCGGTGTGTCTGTCTGTGTGTCTGTGTGTCTGTGTCTTTGTGTCTTTCTCTGATTCTATCTGTGTCTGTCTGTCTTTCAGTCTGTGTGTATGTCATTGTGTCTGCGTCTCTGTTGTGTGTCTGTCTTTGTATCGGTGTGTCTGTCTGTGTGTGTATTTCTGACTTTGTATCTTTCTGGTTTTCTGTCTGTCTGTCTTTCAGTCTGTGAGTCTGTCTGTCTGTCTGTGTCTGTCTGTGTCTCTTTGTGTTCCTGTCTCTCTGTCTGTCTGTGTGTGTCAGTGTGTGTCTATCTGTCTGTCTGTTTGTCTGTCTGTCTGTCTGTCTGTCTGTCTGTCTGTCTGTCTGTCTTTCTCTCTCTGTCTGTCTGTCTGTCTGTCTGTGTGTGTGTGTGTGTGTGTCTGTCTTTCTCTCTCTGTCCATCTTTCTGTCTGTGTCTGTCTTTTTGTCTGTCTGTTTGTGTCTGTCTGTCTGCGTGTCTGTCAGTGTTTCTGTCTGTCTGCCTGTCTGTCTGTTTGTGACTGTGTCTCTCTCTGGTAGTTTATGTCTTATGTCTGTCTGTGTGTGTCAGTGTGTGTCTGTTTGTCTGTCTGTCTGTCCATCTGTGTGTCTGTCTTGTCTGTGTGTCTGTGTGTCTGTCTTTCTCTCTGCCTGTCTGCCTGTCCGTCTTTCTGTCTGTCTGTCTGTCTGTCTGTCTGTCTGTCTGTCCGTCTTTCTGTATTCTGTGTGTGTGTGTGTGTGTGTGTGTGTGTGTGTGTGTGTGTGTGTGTGTGTGTGTGTGTGTCTTTCTCTGTGTCTGGCTGTCTTTGTGCCTGTCTGTTTGTGTGTCTGTCTGTCTGTTTGTGTGTCTGTCTGTGTGCCCGTCTTTCTGTCTGTGTTTCTGTCTTTGTTTGTCTGTCCGTGTGTCTGTGTCTGTCTGTCTGTCTGTCTGTCTTTCTGTCTGAGTGTGTCTGTGTATCTGTCTTTCTGTCTGTTTTTCTGTCTGTCTTTCTATGGGTCTGTCTTGTCTGTCTGTCTTTCTGTCTGTGTGTCTGTGTTTTGGTCTGTGTCGCTCTGTATTCTGTTTGTCTGTCTGTGTGTCTTTCTGTCTGTCTTTTTTTTTCTGTCTCTGTGTGTCTGTTTGACTTTGTCTTTCTTTCTGTCTGTGTGTCTGTGTATCTGCCTGTGTCTGTCTGTGTGTCTGTCTTTCTGTCTGTGTGCCTGTCTCTGTGTCTGTCCCTCTGTGTGTTTTTGTGTGTCTCTCTGTGTCTGTTTTTTGCCTGTCTTTTTCTGTCTTTCTGTCTGTGTGTCTGTCTGTGTGTCTCTTTCTGTGTCTGTGTGTCTGTCAGTGTTTCTTGTCTGTCTGTGTCTGTCTTTTTGTCTGTGTCTGTCTTTTTGTCTGTCTGTTTGTGTCTGTGTGTCTGCGTGTCTTTCAGTGTTTCTGTCTGTCTGTCTGTCTGTTTGTGTCTGTGTGTCTCTCTGGTTCTCTTTTTCTCTATTGTCACTTCCTGGTTTCAGGTGACAGGTGATGTCAGGGGTTACATGGCGCCGCTGGTTTGACCTGACGTGTTTCTGACATGACCCAGGACACGTTATGTCTTATGTCCACTATCAGAAATGTCATGAATATGATATAATATATAACATGATATATTATACAATATAATATATAACATGATATATTATATCATATAATATATAACACGATATATTATACAATATAATAAATAACATGATATATATATTATATCATATAATATAATATATAATATGATATATAATATAATATGATATGATATGATATATAACATAATATGATACGATATGATATAATATATAATTTAATATGATATAATATATAATATGATATATAATATAATATAATATAATATAATATAATATAATATAATATAAAATAAAATATCAGTAACAGCTGAAGTGTGTCATGGTGAAGCCCAGAGGACCGTGTGAGCCACGTGGATACACACCTCCTCATGTCCTCCTTCAAGGTGGACTTGCTTGGACGGCTGTTTTCATATCAAACATTTAACCAAGTATTTTTAATTCTCTTCAATATTTTAACATTTGCTGAAATGAAAAATGTCTTCTTCACCCATTGACCAGATTAGACCTCATGCTGCACACACACACACACACACACACACACACACACACACACACACACACACACACACACACACACACACACACACCCCATATAAAAAGTGCACTATCACTCAGATCCACCTTTCTAAATGGTAGTGGGTGAATGAGGAGAGAGGGAGGTGTGTGGAGAGCCATCTGCTTTGCTCACGTCGTCCTGTTTGCTGGATGTGACTTGTGTCTGGAGTGTGACTCGTATGTGACTCGTGTTGTGACTTGTGTCTGGAGTGTGACTCCTATTTGACTCTTATGTGACTCGTGTCACGACATGTGTCTGGAGTATGACTCGTATGTGACTCGTGTAGTGACTCATGTCTGGAGTGTGACTCATATGTGGCTCGCGTCGTGACTTGTATCTGGAGTGTGACTCGCTTATGACTCATGACGTGACGCATGTCTGGAGTGTGACTCGTATGTGACTCGTGTAGTGACTCATGTCTGGAGTGTAACTCATATGTGGCTCGCATCGTGACTTGTATCTGGAGTGTGACTCGCTTATGACTCATGACGTGACGCATGTCTGGAGTGTGACTCGTATGTGACTCGTGTTGTGACTCATGTCTGGAGTGTGACTCATATGTGGCTCGCGTCGTGACTCGTATCTGAAGTGTGACTCGTATATGACACATGACGTGACGCATGTCTAGAGTGTGACTCGTATGTGACTCGTGTCATGACTCGTGTGGAGTGTGACTCGTATGTGACTCATGTTGTGACTCGTGTCTGAAGTGTGACTTGTATGTGACTCGTGTTGTGACTCGTGTCTGGAGTGTGACTCCTATTTGACTCATATATGACGCGTGTCGGGGACTCGTATCAGAGGGTTCGGGGCAAACACTCCGTTCAGCTCGTCTTTAACACAGAAGTAAACACACTGCATGGTGACTTGTTAGTGGGCCTGGACAGACTGGACTCAAGTCAGTCATCCATTTTTCTGGGACGGCCCCTCGTTAACTCGTTACCATCATGTGTCAAAAACACTTCCGTAAGTGTGAGTCCCTGGGTGTGTGTTGGTGTTGTTGTGTGGAAGTGTGAGTCCCTGGGTGTGTGTTGGTCTTGTTGCGTGGAGGTGTGAGTCCCTGGGTGTGTGTTGGTCTTGTTGTGTGGAAGTGTGAGTCCCTGTGTGTGTGTTGGTCTTGTTGTGTGGAAGTGTGGGTCCCTGTGTGTGTGTTGGTCTTGTTGTGTAGAAGTGTGAGTCCCTGGGTGTGTGTTGGTCTTGTTGTGTGGGAGTGTGAGTCTCTGGGTGTGTGTTGGTCTTGTTGTGTGGAGGTGTGAGTCCCTGGGTGTGTGTTGGCCTTGTTGCGTGGAGGTGTGAGTCCCTGGGTGTGTGTTGGTCTTGTTGTGTGGAAGAGTGAGTCCCTGGGTGTGTGTTGGTCTTGTTGTGTAGAAGTGTGAGTCCCTGGGTGTGTGTTGGTCTTGTTGTGGTGAGGTGTGAGTCCCCGGGTGTGTGTTGGTGTTGTTGTGTGGAAGTGTGACTCCCTGGGTGTGTGTTGGTCTTGTTGTGTGGGAGTGTGAGTCCCTGGGTGTGTGTTGGTCTTGTTGTGTAGAAGTGTGAGTCCCTGGGTGTGTGTTGGTGTTGTTGTGTGGAAGTGTGGGTCCCTGTGTGTGTGTTGGTCTTGTTGTGTAGAAGTGTGAGTCCCTGGGTGTGTGTTGGTCTTGTTGTGTGGGAGTGTGAGTCCCTGGGTGTGTGTTGGTCTTGTTGTGTGGAGGTGTGAGTCCCTGGGTGTGTGTTGGTCTTGTTGCGTGGAGGTGTGAGTCCCTGGGTGTGTGTTGGTCTTGTTGTGTGGAAGTGTGAGTCCCTGGGTGTGTGTTGGTCTTGTTGTGTAGAAGTGTGAGTCCCTGGGTGTGTGTTGGTCTTGTTGTGTGGAGGTGTGAGTCCCTGGGTGTGTGTTGGTCTTGTTGCGTGGAGGTGTGAGTCCCTGGGTGTGTGTTGGTCTTGTTGTGTGGAAGTGTGAGTCCCTGGGTGTGTGTTGGTCTTGTTGCGTGGAGGTGTGAGTCCCTGGGTGTGTATTGGTCTTGTTGCGTGGAGGTTTGAGTCCCTGAGTGTGTGTTGGTCTTGTTGTGTAGAAGTGTGAGTCCCTGGGTGTGTGTTGGTCCTGTTGTGTAGAAGTGTGAGTCCCTGGGTGTGTGTTGGTCTTGTTGTGGGGAAGTGTGAGTCCCCGGGTGTGTGGTGGTCTTGTTGTGTAGAAGTGTGAGTCACTGGGTGTGTGTTGGTCTTGTTGTGTGGAAGTGTGAGTCCCCGGGTGTGTGCTGGTTTTGTTGTGTAGAAGTGTGAGTCCCTGGGTGTGTGTTGGTCTTGTTGTGTAGAAGTGTGAGTCCTTGGGTGTGTGTTGGTCTTGTTGCGTGGAGGTGTGAGTCCCTGGGTGTGTGTTGGTCTTGTTGTGTGGAATTGTGAGTCCCTGGGTGTGTGTTGGTCTTGTTGTGTGGAATTGTGAGTCCCTGGGTGTGTGTTGGTCTTGTTGTGCGGAATTGTGAGTCCCTGGGTGTGTGTTGGTCTTGTTGTGTGGAATTGTGAGTCCCTGGGTGTGTGTTGGTCTTGTTGTGTGAAAGTGTGAGTCCCTGGGTGTGTGTTGGTCTTGTTGTGCGGAATTGTGAGTCCCTGGGTGTGTGTTGGTCTTGTTGTGTGGAATTGTGAGTCCCTGGGTGTGTGTTGGTCTTGTTGTGTGAAAGTGTGAGTCCCTGGGTGTGTGTTGGTCTTGTTGTGTAGAAGTGTGAGTCCCCGGGTGTGTGCTGGTTTTGTTGTGTAGAAGTGTGAGTCCCTGGGTGTGTGTTGGTCTTGTTGTGTAGAAGTGTGAGTCCTTGGGTGTGTGTTGGTCTTGTTGCGTGGAGGTGTGAGTCCCTGGGTGTGTGTTGGTCTTGCTGTGTAGAAGTGTGAGTCCCTGGGTGTGTATTGGTCTTGTTGTGTAGAAGTGTGAGTCCCTGGGTGTGTGTTGGTGTTGTTGTCTGGAGGTGTGAGTCCCTGGGTGTGTGTTGGTCTTGTTGTGCGGAAGTGTGAGTCCCTGGGTGTGTGTTGGTCTTGTTGCGTGGAAGTGTGAGTCCCTGGGTGTGTGTTGGTGTTGTTGTGTGGAAGTGTGAGTCCCTGGGTGTGTGTTGGTCTTGTTGCGTGGAAGTGTGAGTCCCTGGGTGTGTGTTGGTCTTGTTGCGTGGAGGTGTGAGTCCCTGGGTGTGTGTTGGTCTTGTTGTGCGGAAGTGTGAGTCCCTGGGTGTGTGTTGGTCTTGTTGTGTGGAAGTGTGAGTCCCTGGGTGTGTGTTGGTCTTGTTGTGTGGAAGTGTGAGTCCCTGGGTGTGCGTTGGTCTTGTTGTGTGGAAGTGTGAGTCCCTGGGTGTGTGCTGGTCTTGTTGTGTGGAAGTGTGGGTCCCTGTGTGTGTGTTGGTCTTGTTGTGTAGAAGTGTGAGTCCCTGGGTGTGTGTTGGTCTTGTTGTGTGGGAGTGTGAGTCCCTGGGTGTGTGTTGGTCTTGTTGTGTGGAGGTGTGAGTCCCTGGGTGTGTGTTGGTCTTGTTGCGTGGAAGTGTGAGTCCCTGGGTGTGTGTTGGTCTTGTTGTGTGGAAGTGTGAGTCCCTGGGTGTGTGTTGGTCTTGTTGTGTAGAAGTGTGAGTCCCTGGGTGTGTGTTGGTCCTGTTGTGTAGAAGTGTGAGACCCTGGGTGTGTGTTGGTCTTGTTGTGTGTAAATGTGGGTCCCTTTGTGTGTGTTGGTCTTGTTGTGTGGAAGTGTGAGTCCCCGGGTGTGTGCTGGTTTTGTTGTGTAGCCTGCATGTGTGTTGGTCTTGTTGTGTGGAAGTGTGAGTCCCCAGGTGTGTGTTGGTCTTGTTGTGTGGAGGTGTGAGTCCCTGGGTGTGTGTTGGCCTTGTTGCGTGGAGGTGTGAGTCCCTGGGTGTGTGTTGGTCTTGTTGTGTGGAAGAGTGAGTCCCTGGGTGTGTGTTGGTCTTGTTGTGTAGAAGTGTGAGTCCCTGGGTGTGTGTTGGTCTTGTTGTGGTGAGGTGTGAGTCCCCGGGTGTGTGTTGGTGTTGTTGTGTGGAAGTGTGAGTCCCTGGGTGTGTGTTGGTCTTGTTGTGTGGGAGTGTTAGTCCCTGGGTGTGTGTTGGTCTTGTTGTGTAGAAGTGTGAGTCCCTGGGTGTGTGTTGGTGTTGTTGTGTGGAAGTGTGGGTCCCTGTGTGTGTGTTGGTCTTGTTGTGTAGAAGTGTGAGTCCCTGGGTGTGTGTTCGTCTTGTTGTGTGGGAGTGTGAGTCCCTGGGTGTGTGTTGGTCTTGTTGTGTGGAGGTGTGAGTCCCTGGGTGTGTGTTGGTCTTGTTGCGTGGAGGTGTGAGTCCCTGGGTGTGTGTTGGTCTTGTTGTGTGGAAGTGTGAGTCCCTGGGTGTGTGTTGGTCTTGTTGTGTAGAAGTGTGAGTCCCTGGGTGTGTGTTGGTCTTGTTGTGTGGAGGTGTGAGTCCCTGGGTGTGTGTTGGTCTTGTTGCGTGGAGGTGTGAGTCCCTGGGTGTGTGTTGGTCTTGTTGTGTGGAAGTGTGAGTCCCTGGGTGTGTGTTGGTCTTGTTGCGTGGAGGTGTGAGTCCCTGGGTGTGTATTGGTCTTGTTGCGTGGAGGTTTGAGTCCCTGAGTGTGTGTTGGTCTTGTTGTGTAGAAGTGTGAGTCCCTGGGTGTGTGTTGGTCCTGTTGTGTAGAAGTGTGAGTCCCTGGGTGTGTGTTGGTCTTGTTGTGGGGAAGTGTGAGTCCCCGGGTGTGTGGTGGTCTTGTTGTGTAGAAGTGTGAGTCACTGGGTGTGTGTTGGTCTTGTTGTGTGGAAGTGTGAGTCCCCGGGTGTGTGCTGGTTTTGTTGTGTAGAAGTGTGAGTCCCTGGGTGTGTGTTGGTCTTGTTGTGTAGAAGTGTGAGTCCTTGGGTGTGTGTTGGTCTTGTTGCGTGGAGGTGTGAGTCCCTGGGTGTGTGTTGGTCTTGTTGTGTGGAATTGTGAGTCCCTGGGTGTGTGTTGGTCTTGTTGTGTGGAATTGTGAGTCCCTGGGTGTGTGTTGGTCTTGTTGTGCGGAATTGTGAGTCCCTGGGTGTGTGTTGGTCTTGTTGTGTGGAATTGTGAGTCCCTGGGTGTGTGTTGGTCTTGTTGTGTGAAAGTGTGAGTCCCTGGGTGTGTGTTGGTCTTGTTGTGCGGAATTGTGAGTCCCTGGGTGTGTGTTGGTCTTGTTGTGTGGAATTGTGAGTCCCTGGGTGTGTGTTGGTCTTGTTGTGTGAAAGTGTGAGTCCCTGGGTGTGTGTTGGTCTTGTTGTGTAGAAGTGTGAGTCCCCGGGTGTGTGCTGGTTTTGTTGTGTAGAAGTGTGAGTCCCTGGGTGTGTGTTGGTCTTGTTGTGTAGAAGTGTGAGTCCTTGGGTGTGTGTTGGTCTTGTTGCGTGGAGGTGTGAGTCCCTGGGTGTGTGTTGGTCTTGCTGTGTAGAAGTGTGAGTCCCTGGGTGTGTATTGGTCTTGTTGTGTAGAAGTGTGAGTCCCTGGGTGTGTGTTGGTGTTGTTGTCTGGAGGTGTGAGTCCCTGGGTGTGTGTTGGTCTTGTTGCGTGGAGGTGTGAGTCCCTGGGTGTGTGTTGGTCTTGTTGTGTGGAAGTGTGAGTCCCTGGGTGTGTGTTGGTCTTGTTGTGCGGAAGTGTGAGTCCCTGGGTGTGTGTTGGTCTTGTTGCGTGGAAGTGTGAGTCCCTGGGTGTGTGTTGGTGTTGTTGTGTGGAAGTGTGAGTCCCTGGGTGTGTGTTGGTCTTGTTGCGTGGAAGTGTGAGTCCCTGGGTGTGTGTTGGTCTTGTTGCGTGGAGGTGTGAGTCCCTGGGTGTGTGTTGGTCTTGTTGTGCGGAAGTGTGAGTCCCTGGGTGTGTGTTGGTCTTGTTGTGTGGAAGTGTGAGTCCCTGGGTGTGTGTTGGTCTTGTTGTGTGGAAGTGTGAGTCCCTGGGTGTGCGTTGGTCTTGTTGTGTGGAAGTGTGAGTCCCTGGGTGTGTGTTGGTCTTGTTGTGTGGAAGTGTGGGTCCCTGTGTGTGTGTTGGTCTTGTTGTGTAGAAGTGTGAGTCCCTGGGTGTGTGTTGGTCTTGTTGTGTGGGAGTGTGAGTCCCTGGGTGTGTGTTGGTCTTGTTGTGTGGAGGTGTGAGTCCCTGGGTGTGTGTTGGTCTTGTTGCGTGGAAGTGTGAGTCCCTGGGTGTGTGTTGGTCTTGTTGTGTGGAAGTGTGAGTCCCTGGGTGTGTGTTGGTCTTGTTGTGTAGAAGTGTGAGTCCCTGGGTGTGTGTTGGTCCTGTTGTGTAGAAGTGTGAGACCCTGGGTGTGTGTTGGTCTTGTTGTGTGTAAATGTGGGTCCCTTTGTGTGTGTTGGTCTTGTTGTGTGGAAGTGTGAGTCCCCGGGTGTGTGCTGGTTTTGTTGTGTAGCCTGCATGTGTGTTGGTCTTGTTGTGTGGAAGTGTGAGTCACCGGGTGTGCGTTGGTCTTGTTGTGTGAAGGTGTGCGTCCCTGGGTGTGTGTTGGTGTTGTTGTGGTGAGGTGTGAGTCCCCGGGTGTGTGTTGGTGTTGTTGTGTGGAAGTGTGAGTCCCTGGGTGTGTGTTGGTCTTGTTGTGTGGAAGTGTGAGTCCCTGGGTGTGTGTTGGTCTTGTTGTGTGGAAGTGTGGGTCCCTGTGTGTGTGTTGGTCTTGTTGTGTAGAAGTGTGAGTCCCTGGGTGTGTGTTGGTCTTGTTGTGTGGGAGTGTGAGTCCCTGGGTGTGTGTTGGTCTTGTTGTGTGGAGGTGTGAGTCCCTGGGTGTGTGTTGGTCTTGTTGCGTGGACGTGTGAGTCCCTGGGTGTGTGTTGGTCTTGTTGTGTGGAAGTGTGAGTCCCTGGGTGTGTGTTGGTCTTGTTGTGTGGAAGTGTGAGTCCCCAGGTGTGTGTTGGTGTTGTTGTGTGGAAGTGTGAGTCCCTGGGTGTGTGTTGGTGTTGTTGTGTGGAAGTGTGAGTCCCTGGGTGTGTGTTGGTCTTGTTGTGTGGAAGTGTGAGTCCCTGGGTGTGTGTTGGTGTTGTTGTGTGGAAGTGTGAGTCCCTGGGTGTGTGTTGGTCTTGTTGCGTGGAGGTGTGAGTCCCTGGGTGTGTGTTGGTCTTGTTGTGTGGAAGTGTGAGTCCCTGGGTGTGTGTTGGTCTTGTTGTGTGGAAGTGTGAGTCCCTGGGTGTGTGTTGGTCTTGTTGTGTAGAAGTGTGAGTCCCTGGGTGTGTGTTGGTCCTGTTGTGTAGAAGTGTGAGTCCCTGGGTGTGTGGTGGTCTTGTTGTGTGTAAGTGTGGGTCCCTTTGTGTGTGTTGGTCTTGTTGTGTGGAAGTGTGAGTCACTGGGTGTGTGTTGGTCTTGTTGTGTGGAAGTGTGAGTCCCTGGGTGTGTGCTGGTTTTGTTGTGTAGAAGTGTGAGTCCCTGGGTGTGTGTTTGTCTTGTTGTGTGGAAGTATGAGTTACCGGGTGTGTGTTTGTCTTGTTGTGTAGAAGTGTGAGTCCCTGGGTGTGTGTTGGTGTTGTTGTGTAGAAGTGTGAGTCCCTGGGTGTGTGGTGGTGTTGTTGTGTGGAAGTGTGAGTCCCTGGGTGTGTGGTGGTGTTGTTGTGTGGAAGTGTGAGTCCCCGGGTGTTTGTTGGTCTTGTTGTGTAGAAGTGTGAGTCCCTGGGTGTGTGTTGGTGTTGTTGTGTGGAAGTGTGAGTCCCTGGGTGTGTGTTGGTCTTGTTGAGTGGAAGTGTGAGTCCCTGGGTGTGTGTTGGTCTTGTTGTGCGGAAGTGTGAGTCCCTGGGTGTGTGTTGGTCTTGTTGTGTGGAAGTGTGAGTCCCTGGGTGTGTGTTGGTCTTGTTGTGCGGAAGTGTGAGTCCCTGGGTGTGTGTTGGTCTTGTTGTGTAGAAGTGTGAGTCCCTGGGTGTGTGTTGGTGTTGTTGTGTGGAAGTGTGAGTCCCTGGGTGTGTGTTGGTCTTGTTGTGTGGAGGTGTGAGTCCCTGGGTGTGTGTTGGTCTTGTTGCGTGGAAGTGTGAGTCACTGGGTGTGTGATGGTCTTGTTGTGTGGAAGTGTGAGTCCCTGGGTGTGTGTTGGTCTTGTTGTGTGGAAGTGTGAGTCCCTGGGTGTGTGTTGGTCTTGTTGTGTAGAAGTGTGAGTCCCTGGGTGTGTGTTGGTCCTGTTGTGTAGAAGTGTGAGTCCCTGGGTGTGTGGTGGTCTTGTTGTGTGTAAGTGTGGGTCCCTTTGTGTGTGTTGGTCTTGTTGTGTGGAAGTGTGAGTCCCTGGGTGTGTGCTGGTTTTGTTGTGTAGAAGTGTGAGTCCCTGGGTGTGTGTTTGTCTTGTTGTGTGGAAGTATGAGTTACCGGGTGTGTGTTTGTCTTGTTGTGTAGAAGTGTGAGTCCCTGGGTGTGTGTTGGTGTTGTTGTGTAGAAGTGTGAGTCCCTGGGTGTGTGGTGGTGTTGTTGTGTGGAAGTGTGGGTCCCTGGGTGTGTGTTGGTCTTGATGTGTGGAAGTGTGAGTCCCTCGGTGTGTGTTTGTCTTGTTGTGTAGAAGTGTGAGTCCCTGGGTGTGTGTTGGTGTTGTTGTGTGGAAGTGTGAGACCCTTGGTGTGTGTTGGTCTTGTTGTGTGGAAGTGTGAGTCCGTGGGTGTGTGTTGGTGTTGTTGTGTGGAAGTGTGAGTCCATGGGTGTGTGGTGGTGTTGTTGTGTGGAAGTGTGAGTCCCTGGGTGTGTGATGGTGTTGTTGTGTGGAAGTGTGGGTCCCTGGGTGTGTGTTGGTCTTGTTGTGTAGAAGTGTGAGTCCCTGGGTGTGTGTTGGTCTTGTTGTGTGGAAGTGTGAGTCCCCGGGTGTGTGCTGGTTTTGTTGTGTAGAAGTGTGAGTCCCTGGGTGTGTGTTGGTCTTGTTGTGTGGAAGTGTGAGTCCCTGGGTGCGTGTTGGTGTTGTTGTGTG
Organism: Lampris megalopsis; assembly: GCA_022114975.2. NCBI lineage: Eukaryota > Metazoa > Chordata > Actinopteri > Lampriformes > Lampridae > Lampris > Lampris megalopsis. Next base: position 1,306,530 of record JAJHIY020000652.1, on the reverse strand, counting down.
GAAGTGTGAGTTCCTGTGTGTGTGTTGGTCTTGTTGTGTGGAGGTGTGAGTCCCTGGGTGTGTGTTGGTCTTGTTGTGTAGAAGTGTGAGTCCCTGGGTGTGTGTTTGTCTTGTTTTGTGGAAGTGTGAGTCCCTGGGTGTGTGTTGGTCTTGTTGTGTGGAAGTGTGAGTCCCTCGGTGCGTGTTGGTGTTGTTGTGTAGAAGTGTGAGTCCATGGGTGTGTGGTGGTGTTGTTGTGTGGAAGTGTGAGTCCCTGGGTGTGTGATGGTGTTGTTGTGTGGAAGTGTGGGTCCCTGGGTGTGTGTTGGTCTTGTTGTGTAGAAGTGTGAGTCCCTGGGTGTGTGTTGGTCTTGTTATGTGGAAGTGTGAGTCCCCGGGTGTGTGTTGGTCTTGTTGTGTGGAAGTGTGAGTCCCTGGGTGTGTGATGGTGTTGTTGTGTGGAAGTGTGGGTCCCTGGGTGTGTGTTGGTCTTGTTGTGTAGAAGTGTGAGTCCCTGGGTGTGTGTTGGTCTTGTTGTGTGGAAGTGTGAGTCCCCGGGTGTGTGCTGGTTTTGTTGTGTAGAAGTGTGAGTCCCTGGGTGTGTGTTGGTCTTGTTGTGTGGAAGTGTGAGTCCCTGGGTGCGTGTTGGTGTTGTTGTGTGGAAGTGTGAGTCCCTGGGTGCGTTTTGGTGTTGTTGTGTGGAAGTGTGAGTCCCTGGGTGCGTGTTGGTGTTGTTGTGTGGAAGTGTGAGTCCCTGGGTGCGTTTTGGTGTTGTTGTGTGGAAGTGTGAGTCCCCAGGTGTGTGTTGGTGTTGTTGTGTGGAGGTGTGAGTCCCTGGGTGTGTGTTGGTCTTGTTGTGTGGAAGTGTGAGTCCCTGGGTGCGTGTTGGTGTTGTTGTGTGGAAGTTTGGGTCCCTGGGTTTGTGTTTGTCTTGTTGTGTAGAAGTGTGAGTCCCTGGGTGTGTGTTGGTCTTGTGTAGAAGTGTGAGTCCCTGGGTGTGTGTTTGTCTTGTTGTGTGGAAGCGTGAGTCCCTGGGTGTGTGTTTGTATTGTTGTGTGGAGGTGTGAGTCCCCGGGTGTGTGTTGGTCTTGTTGTGTAGAAGTGTGAGTCCCCGGGTGTGTGTTGGTGTTGTTGTGTAGAAGTGTGAGTCCCCGGGTGTGTGTTGGTCTTGTTGTGTAGAAGTGTGAGTCCCTGGGTGTGTGTTGGTGTTGTTGTGTGGAAGTGTGGGTCCCTGGGTGTGTGTTGGTCTTGTTGTGTGGAAGTGTGAGTCCCTCGGTGTGTGTTGGTCTTGTTGTGTGGAAGTGTGAGTCCCCGGGTGTTTGTTGGTCTTGTTGTGGTGAGGTGTGAGTCCCCGGGTGTGTGTTGGTCTTGTTGTGGTGAGGTGTGAGTCCGCGGGTGTGTGTTGGTGTTGTTGTGTGGAAGTGTGAGTCTCTGGGTGTGTGATGGTGTTGTTGTGTGGAAGTGTGAGTCCCTGGGTGTGTGATGGTGTTGTTGTGTGGAAGTGTGGGTCCCTGGGTGTGTGTTGGTCTTGTTGTGTAGAAGTGTGAGTCCCTGGGTGTGTGTTGGTCTTGTTGTGTGGATGTGTGAGTCCCTGGGTGTGTGATGGTGTTGTTGTGTGGAAGTGTGGGTCCCTGGGTGTGTGTTGGTCTTGTTGTGTAGAAGTGTGAGTCCCTGGGTGTGTGTTGGTCTTGTTGTGTGGAAGTGTGAGTCCCCGGGTGTGTGTTGGTCTTGTTGTGTGGAAGTGTGAGTCCCTGGGTGCGTGTTGGTGTTGTTGTGTGGAAGTGTGAGTCCCTGGGTGCGTTTTGGTGTTGTTGTGTGGAAGTGTGAGTCCCCAGGTGTGTGTTGGTGTTGTTGTGTGGAGGTGTGAGTCCCTGGGTGTGTGTTGGTCTTGTTGTGTGGAAGTGTGAGTCCCTGGGTGCGTGTTGGTGTTGTTGTGTGGAAGTGTGGGTCCCTGGGTTTGTGTTTGTCTTGTTGTGTAGAAGTGTGAGTCCCTGGGTGTGTGTTGGTCTTGTGTAGAAGTGTGAGTCCCTGGGTGTGTGTTTGTCTTGTTGTGTAGAAGTGTGAGTCCCTGGGTGTGTGTTGGTCTTGTTGTGTGGATGTGTGAGTCCCTGGGTGTGTGTTTGTCTTGTTGTGTAGAAGTGTGGGTCCCTGGGTGTGTGTTGGTGTTGTTGTGTAGAAGTGTGAGTCCCCGGGTGTGTGTTGGTGTTGTTGTGTAGAAGTGTGAGTCCCCGGGTGTTTGTTGGTCTTGTTGTGTAGAAGTGTGAGTCCCTGGGTGTGTGTTGGTGTTGTTGTGTGGAAGTGTGAGTCCCTGGGTGTGTGTTGGTCTTGTTGTGTGGAAGTGTGAGTCCCTCGGTGTGTGTTGGTCTTGTTGTGTGGAAGTGTGAGTCCCCGGGTGTTTGTTGGTCTTGTTGTGGTGAGGTGTGAGTCCCCGGGTGTGTGTTGGTCTTGTTGTGGTGAGGTGTGAGTCCGCGGGTGTGTGTTGGTGTTGTTGTGTGGAAGTGTGAGTCTCTGGGTGTGTGATGGTGTTGTTGTGTGGAAGTGTGAGTCCCTGGGTGTGTGATGGTGTTGTTGTGTGGAAGTGTGGGTCCCTGGGTGTGTGTTGGTCTTGTTGTGTAGAAGTGTGAGTCCCTGGGTGTGTGTTGGTCTTGTTGTGTGGAAGTGTGAGTCCCTGGGTGTGTGATGGTGTTGTTGTGTGGAAGTGTGGGTCCCTGGGTGTGTGTTGGTCTTGTTGTGTAGAAGTGTGAGTCCCTGGGTGTGTGTTGGTCTTGTTGTGTGGAAGTTTGAGTCCCCGGGTGTGTGTTGGTCTTGTTGTGTGGAAGTGTGAGTCCCTGGGTGCGTGTTGGTGTTGTTGTGTGGAAGTGTGAGTCCCTGGGTGCGTTTTGGTGTTGTTGTGTGGAAGTGTGAGTCCCCAGGTGTGTGTTGGTGTTGTTGTGTGGAGGTGTGAGTCCCTGGGTGTGTGTTGGTCTTGTTGTGTGGAAGTGTGAGTCCCTGGGTGCGTGTTGGTGTTGTTGTGTGGAAGTGTGGGTCCCTGGGTTTGTGTTTGTCTTGTTGTGTAGAAGTGTGAGTCCCTGGGTGTGTGTTGGTCTTGTGTAGAAGTGTGAGTCCCTGGGTGTGTGTTTGTCTTGTTGTGTGGAAGCGTGAGTCCCTGGGTGTGTGTTTGTATTGTTGTGTGGAGGTGTGAGTCCCCGGGTGTGTGTTGGTCTTGTTGTGTAGAAGTGTGAGTCTCTGGGTGTTAGGTGGTGTTGTTGTGTGGAAGTGTGAGTCCCTGGGTGTGTGGTGGTGTTGTTGTGTAGAAGTGTGAGTCCCTGGGTGTGTGTTGGTCTTGTTGTGTGGATGTGTGAGTCCCTGGGTGTGTGTTTGTCTTGTTGTGTAGAAGTGTGGGTCCCTGGGTGTGTGTTGGTGTTGTTGTGTAGAAGTGTGAGTCCCCGGGTGTGTGTTGGTGTTGTTGTGTAGAAGTGTGAGTCCCCGGGTGTTTGTTGGTCTTATTGTGTAGAAGTGTGAGTCCCTGGGTGTGTGTTGGTGTTGTTGTGTGGAAGTGTGAGTCCCTGGGTGTGTGGTGGTGTTGTTGTGTGGAAGTGTGGGTCCCTGGGTGTGTGTTGGTCTTGATGTGTGGAAGTGTGAGTCCCTCGGTGTGTGTTTGTCTTGTTGTGTAGAAGTGTGAGTCCCTGGGTGTGTGTTGGTCTTGTTGTGTAGAAGTGTGAGTCCCTGGGTGTGTGTTTGTCTTGTTGTGTGGAAGTGTGAGTCCCTGGGTGTGTGTGGGTGTTGTTGTGTGGAAGTGTGAGTCCCCGGGTGTGTGTTTGTCTTGTTGTGTAGAAGTGTGAGTCCCTGGGTGTGTGTTGGTGTTGTTGTGTGGAAGTGTAAGTCCCTGGGTGTGTGTTGGTCTTGCAGTGTGGAAGTGTGAGTCCCTGGGTGTGTGTTGGTCTTGTTGTGTAGAAGTGTGAGTCCCTGGGTGTGTGTTGGTCTTGTTGTGTGGAAGTGTGAGTCCCTGGGTGTGTGTTGGTCTTGTTGTGTGGAAGTGTGAGTCCCTGTGTGTGTGTTGGTCTTTTTGTGCGGAAGTGTGGGTCCCTGTGTGTGTGTTGGTCTTGTTGTGTGGAAGTGTGAGTCTCCGGGTGTGTATTGGTCTTGTTGTGTGGAAGTGTGAGTCCCTGGGTGTGTGTTTGTCTTGTTGTGTGGAAGTGTGAGTCCCTGGGTGTGTGTTGGTCTTGTTGTGTGGAAGTGTGAGTCCCTCGGTGCGTGTTGGTGTTGTTGTGTAGAAGTGTGAGTCCATGGGTGTGTGGTGGTGTTGTTGTGTGGAAGTGTGAGTCCCTGGGTGTGTGATGGTGTTGTTGTGTGGAAGTGTGGGTCCCTGGGTGTGTGTTGGTCTTGTTGTGTAGAAGTGTGAGTCCCTGGGTGTGTGTTGGTCTTGTTATGTGGAAGTGTGAGTCCCCGGGTGTGTGTTGGTCTTGTTGTGTGGAAGTGTGAGTCCCTGGGTGTGTGATGGTGTTGTTGTGTGGAAGTGTGGGTCCCTGGGTGTGTGTTGGTCTTGTTGTGTAGAAGTGTGAGTCCCTGGGTGTGTGTTGGTCTTGTTGTGTGGAAGTGTGAGTCCCCGGGTGTGTGCTGGTTTTGTTGTGTAGAAGTGTGAGTCCCTGGGTGTGTGTTGGTCTTGTTGTGTGGAAGTGTGAGTCCCTGGGTGCGTGTTGGTGTTGTTGTGTGGAAGTGTGAGTCCCTGGGTGCGTTTTGGTGTTGTTGTGTGGAAGTGTGAGTCCCTGGGTGCGTGTTGGTGTTGTTGTGTGGAAGTGTGAGTCCCTGGGTGCGTTTTGGTGTTGTTGTGTGGAAGTGTGAGTCCCCAGGTGTGTGTTGGTGTTGTTGTGTGGAGGTGTGAGTCCCTGGGTGTGTGTTGGTCTTGTTGTGTGGAAGTGTGAGTCCCTGGGTGCGTGTTGGTGTTGTTGTGTGGAAGTTTGGGTCCCCGGGTGTGTGTTTGTCTTGTTGTGTGGAAGCGTGAGTCCCTGGGTGTGTGTTTGTATTGTTGTGTGGAGGTGTGAGTCCCCGGGTGTGTGTTGGTCTTGTTGTGTAGAAGTGTGAGTCCCCGGGTGTGTGTTGGTGTTGTTGTGTAGAAGTGTGAGTCCCCGGGTGTGTGTTGGTCTTGTTGTGTAGAAGTGTGAGTCCCTGGGTGTGTGTTGGTGTTGTTGTGTGGAAGTGTGGGTCCCTGGGTGTGTGTTGGTCTTGTTGTGTGGAAGTGTGAGTCCCTCGGTGTGTGTTGGTCTTGTTGTGTGGAAGTGTGAGTCCCCGGGTGTTTGTTGGTCTTGTTGTGGTGAGGTGTGAGTCCCCGGGTGTGTGTTGGTCTTGTTGTGGTGAGGTGTGAGTCCGCGGGTGTGTGTTGGTGTTGTTGTGTGGAAGTGTGAGTCTCTGGGTGTGTGATGGTGTTGTTGTGTGGAAGTGTGAGTCCCTGGGTGTGTGATGGTGTTGTTGTGTGGAAGTGTGGGTCCCTGGGTGTGTGTTGGTCTTGTTGTGTAGAAGTGTGAGTCCCTGGGTGTGTGTTGGTCTTGTTGTGTGGAAGTGTGAGTCCCTGGGTGTGTGATGGTGTTGTTGTGTGGAAGTGTGGGTCCCTGGGTGTGTGTTGGTCTTGTTGTGTAGAAGTGTGAGTCCCTGGGTGTGTGTTGGTCTTGTTGTGTGGAAGTGTGAGTCCCCGGGTGTGTGTTGGTCTTGTTGTGTGGAAGTGTGAGTCCCTGGGTGCGTGTTGGTGTTGTTGTGTGGAAGTGTGAGTCCCTGGGTGCGTTTTGGTGTTGTTGTGTGGAAGTGTGAGTCCCCAGGTGTGTGTTGGTGTTGTTGTGTGGAGGTGTGAGTCCCTGGGTGTGTGTTGGTCTTGTTGTGTGGAAGTGTGAGTCCCTGGGTGCGTGTTGGTGTTGTTGTGTGGAAGTGTGGGTCCCTGGGTTTGTGTTTGTCTTGTTGTGTAGAAGTGTGAGTCCCTGGGTGTGTGTTGGTCTTGTGTAGAAGTGTGAGTCCCTGGGTGTGTGTTTGTCTTGTTGTGTAGAAGTGTGAGTCCCTGGGTGTGTGTTGGTCTTGTTGTGTGGATGTGTGAGTCCCTGGGTGTGTGTTTGTCTTGTTGTGTAGAAGTGTGGGTCCCTGGGTGTGTGTTGGTGTTGTTGTGTAGAAGTGTGAGTCCCTGGGTGTGTGTTGGTCTTGTTGTGTGGAAGTGTGAGTCCCCGGGTGTTTGTTGGTCTTGTTGGGTAGAAGTGTGAGTCCCTGGGTGTGTGTTGGTGTTGTTGTGTGGAAGTGTGAGTCCCTGGGTGTGTGTTGGTCTTGTTGTGTGGAAGTGTGAGTCCCTCGGTGTGTGTTGGTCTTGTTGTGTGGAAGTGTGAGTCCCCGGGTGTTTGTTGGTCTTGTTGTGGTGAGGTGTGAGTCCCCGGGTGTGTGTTGGTCTTGTTGTGGTGAGGTGTGAGTCCGCGGGTGTGTGTTGGTGTTGTTGTGTGGAAGTGTGAGTCTCTGGGTGTGTGATGGTGTTGTTGTGTGGAAGTGTGAGTCCCTGGGTGTGTGATGGTGTTGTTGTGTGGAAGTGTGGGTCCCTGGGTGTGTGTTGGTCTTGTTGTGTAGAAGTGTGAGTCCCTGGGTGTGTGTTGGTCTTGTTGTGTGGAAGTGTGAGTCCCTGGGTGTGTGATGGTGTTGTTGTGTGGAAGTGTGGGTCCCTGGGTGTGTGTTGGTCTTGTTGTGTAGAAGTGTGAGTCCCTGGGTGTGTGTTGGTCTTGTTGTGTGGAAGTGTGAGTCCCCGGGTGTGTGTTGGTCTTGTTGTGTGGAAGTGTGAGTCCCTGGGTGCGTGTTGGTGTTGTTGTGTGGAAGTGTGAGTCCCTGGGTGCGTTTTGGTGTTGTTGTGTGGAAGTGTGAGTCCCCAGGTGTGTGTTGGTGTTGTTGTGTGGAGGTGTGAGTCCCTGGGTGTGTGTTGGTCTTGTTGTGTGGAAGTGTGAGTCCCTGGGTGCGTGTTGGTGTTGTTGTGTGGAAGTGTGGGTCCCTGGGTTTGTGTTTGTCTTGTTGTGTAGAAGTGTGAGTCCCTGGGTGTGTGTTGGTCTTGTGTAGAAGTGTGAGTCCCTGGGTGTGTGTTTGTCTTGTTGTGTGGAAGCGTGAGTCCCTGGGTGTGTGTTTGTATTGTTGTGTGGAGGTGTGAGTCCCCGGGTGTGTGTTGGTCTTGTTGTGTAGAAGTGTGAGTCTCTGGGTGTTAGGTGGTGTTGTTGTGTGGAAGTGTGAGTCCCTGGGTGTGTGGTGGTGTTGTTGTGTAGAAGTGTGAGTCCCTGGGTGTGTGTTGGTCTTGTTGTGTGGATGTGTGAGTCCCTGGGTGTGTGTTTGTCTTGTTGTGTAGAAGTGTGGGTCCCTGGGTGTGTGTTGGTGTTGTTGTGTAGAAGTGTGAGTCCCCGGGTGTGTGTTGGTGTTGTTGTGTAGAAGTGTGAGTCCCCGGGTGTTTGTTGGTCTTATTGTGTAGAAGTGTGAGTCCCTGGGTGTGTGTTGGTGTTGTTGTGTGGAAGTGTGAGTCCCTGGGTGTGTGGTGGTGTTGTTGTGTGGAAGTGTGGGTCCCTGGGTGTGTGTTGGTCTTGATGTGTGGAAGTGTGAGTCCCTCGGTGTGTGTTTGTCTTGTTGTGTAGAAGTGTGAGTCCCTGGGTGTGTGTTGGTCTTGTTGTGTAGAAGTGTGAGTCCCTGGGTGTGTGTTTGTCTTGTTGTGTGGAAGTGTGAGTCCCTGGGTGTGTGTGGGTGTTGTTGTGTGGAAGTGTGAGTCCCCGGGTGTGTGTTTGTCTTGTTGTGTAGAAGTGTGAGTCCCTGGGTGTGTGTTGGTGTTGTTGTGTGGAAGTGTAAGTCCCTGGGTGTGTGTTGGTCTTGCAGTGTGGAAGTGTGAGTCCCTGGGTGTGTGTTGGTCTTGTTGTGTAGAAGTGTGAGTCCCTGGGTGTGTGTTGGTCTTGTTGTGTGGAAGTGTGAGTCCCTGGGTGTGTGTTGGTCTTGTTGTGTGGAAGTGTGAGTCCCTGTGTGTGTGTTGGTCTTTTTGTGCGGAAGTGTGGGTCCCTGTGTGTGTGTTGGTCTTGTTGTGTGGAAGTGTGAGTCTCCGGGTGTGTATTGGTCTTGTTGTGTGGAAGTGTGAGTCCCTGGGTGTGTGTTTGTCTTGTTGTGTGGAAGTGTGAGTCCCTGGGTGTGTGTTGGTGTTGTTGTGTGGAAGTGTGAGTCCCTGGGTGTGTGTTGGTGTTGTTGTGTGGAAGTGTGAGTCCCTGGGTGTGTGTTGGTGTTGTTGTGTGGAAGTGTGAGTCCCTGGGTGTGTGTTGGTCTTGTTGTGTGGAAGTGTGAGTCCCTGGGTGTGTGTTGGTCTTGTTGTGTGGAAGTGTGAGTCCCTGGGTGTGTGTTGGTGTTGTTGTGTGGAAGTGTGAGACCCTTGGTGTGTGTTGGTCTTGTTGTGTGGAAGTGTGAGTCCCCGGGTGCGTGTTGGTCTTGTTGTGTAGAAGTGTGAGTCCCTGGGTTTGTGTTGGTCTTGTTGTGTGGAAGTGTGAGTCCCTGGGTGTGTGTTGGTGTTGTTGTGTGGAGGTGTGAGTCCGTGGGTGTGTTGGTCTTGTTGCCTGGAGGTGTGAGTTCCTATGTGTGTGTTGGTCTTGTGTGGAAGTGTGGGTCCCCGGGTGTGTGTTGGTCTTGTTTTGTGGAGGTGTGAGTCCCCGGGTGTGTGTTGGTCTTGTTGTGTGGAAGTGTGAGTCCCTGGGTGTGTGTTGGTCTTGTTGTGTGGAGGTGTGAGTCCCTGGGTGTGTGTTGGTCTTGTTGTGTGGAAGTGTGAGTCCCTGTGTGTGTGTTAGTCTTGTTGTGTGGAATTGTGAGTCCCTGGGTGTGTGTTGGTCTTGTTGTGTGGAAGTGTGAGTCCCTGTGTGTGTGTTGGTCTTGTTGTGTGGAAGTGTGAGTCCCTGGGTGTGTGTTGGTCTTGTTGTGTGGAAGTGTGAGTCCCCGGGTGTGTGTTGGTCTTGTTGTGTGGAAGTGTGAGTCCCTGTGTGTGTGTTGGTCTTGTTGTGTGGAAGTGTGAGTCCCTGGGTGTGTGTTGGTCTTGTTGTGTGGAAGTGTGAGTCCCTGTGTGTGTGTTAGTCTTGTTGTGTGGAATTGTGAGTCCCTGGGTGTGTGTTGGTCTTGTTGTGTGGAAGTGTGAGTCCCTGTGTGTGTGTTGGTCTTGTTGTGTGGAAGTGTGAGTCCCTGGGTGTGTGTTGGTCTTTGTGTGTAGAAGTGTGAGTCCCTGGGTGTGTGTTGGTCTTGTTGTGTGGAAATGTGAGTCCCTGGGTGTGTGTTGGTCTTGTTGTGTGGAAGTGTGAGTCCCCGGGTGTGTGTTGGTGTTGTTGTGTGGAGGTGTGAGTCCCTGGGTGTGTGTTTGTCTTGTTGTGTAGAAGTGTGAGTCCCTGGGTGTGTGTTGGTCTTGTTGTACGGAAGTGTGAATCCCTGTGTGTGTGTTGGTCTTTGTGTGTAGAAGTGTGAGTCCCTGGGTGTGTGTTGGTCTTGTTGTGTGGAAGTGTGAGTCCCTAGGTGTGTGTTTGTCTTGTTGTGTGGAAGTGTGAGTCCCTGGGTGTGTGTTGGTCTTGTTGTGTGGAAGTGTGAGTCCCTGTGTGTGTGTTGGTCTTGTTGTGTGGACGTGTGAGTCCTCGGGTGTGTGTTGGTCTTGTTGTGTGGAGGTGTGAGTCCCTGGGTGTGTGTTGGTCTTGTTGTGTGGAAGTGTGAGTCCCCGGGTGTGTGTTGGTCTTGTTGTGTGGGAGTGTGAGTCCGCGGGTGTGTGCTGGTTTTGTTGTGTAGAAGTGTGAGTCCCTGGGTGTGTGTTGGTGTTGTTGTGTGGAAGTGTGAGTCCCTGGGTGTGTGTTGGTCTTGTTGTGTGGAAGTGTGAGTCCCTGGGTGTGTGTTGGTCTTGTTGTGTGGAAATGTGGGTCCCTGGGTGTGTGTTGGTGTTGTTGTGTGGAAGTGTGAGTCCCTGGGTGTGTGTTGGTGTTGTTGTGTGGAGGTGTGAGTCCGTGGGTGTGTGTTGGTCTTGTTGTGTAGAAGTGTGAGTCCCTGGGTGTGTGTTGGTCTTGTTGTGTGGAAGTGTGAGTCCCTGTGTGTGTGTTGGTCTTGTTGTGTGGAAATGTGAGTCCCTGGGTGCGTGTTGGTCTTGTTGTGTAGAAGTGTGAGTCCCTGGGTGTGTGTTGGTCTTGTTGTGTGGAAGTGTGAGTCCCTGGGTGTGTGTTGGTGTTGTTGTGTGGAGGTGTGAGTCCGTGGGTGTGTGTTGGTCTTGTTGTGTGGAAGTGTGAGTCCCTGTGTGTGTGTTGGTCTTGTTGTGTGGAAGTGTGGGTCCCTGGGTGTGTGTTGGTCTTGTTGTGTGGAAGTGTGAGTCCCTGGGTGTGTGTTGGTGTTGTTGTGTGGAGGTGTGAGTCCGTGGGTGTGTGTTGGTCTTGTTGTGCGGAAGTGTGGGTCCCTGTGTGTGTGTTGGTCTTGTTGTGTGGAAGTGTGGGTCCCTGTCTGTGTGTTGGTCTTGTTGTGTGTAGGTGTGGGTCCCTGTGTGTGTGTTGGTCTTGTTGTGTGGAAGTGTGAGCCCCTGTGTGTGTGTTGGTCTTGTTGTGTGGAGGTGTGGGTCCCTGTGTGTGTGTTTGTCTTGTTGTGTGGAGGTGTGAGTCCCTGTGTGTGTGTTGGTCTTGTTGTGTGGAGGTGTGGGTCCCTGTGTGTGTGTTGGTCTTGTTGTGTAGAAGTGTGAGTTCCTGGGTGTGTGTTGGTCTTGTTGTGTGGAAGTGTGAGTCCCTGTGTGTGTGTTGGTCTTGGTGTGTGGAAGTGTGGGTCCCTGTGTGTGTGTTGGTCTTGTTGTGTGGAAGTGTGGGTCCCTGTGTGTGTGTTGGTCTTGTTGTGTGGAGGTGTGAGTCCCTGTGTGTGTGTTGGTCTTGTTGTGTGGAAGTGTGGGTCCCTGGGTGTGTGTTGGTGTTGTTGTGTGGAGGTGTGAGTCCCTGGGTGTGTGTTGGTCTTGTTGTGTGGAAGTGTGAGTCCCTGGCTGTGTGTTGGTGTTGTTTTGTGGAGGTGTGAGTCCCTGGGTGTGTGTTGGTCTTGTTGTGTGGAAGTGTGGGTCCCTGTGTGTGTGTTGGTCTTGTTGTTTAGAAGTGTGAGTCCCTGGGTGTGTGTTGGTGTTGTTGTGTGGAAGTGTGAGTTCCTGTGTGTGTGTTGGTCTTGTTTTGTGGAAGTGTGGGTCCCTGTGTGTGTGTTGGTCTTGTTGTGTGGAAGTGTGAGTCCCTGTGTGTGTGTTGGTCTTGTTGTGTGGAAGTGTGAGTCCCTGGTTGTGTGGTGGTGTTGTTGTGTGGAGGTCAGAGTCCCTGGGTGTGTGTTGGTCTTGTTGTGTGGAGGTGTGAGTCCCTGGGTGTGTGTTGGTCTTGTTGTGTGGAGGTGTGAGTCCCTGGGTGTGTGTTTGTCTTGTTGTGTGGAAGTGTGAGTCCCTGGGTGTGTGTTGGTCTTGTTGTGTGGAAGTGTGGGTCCCTGTGTGTGTGTTGGTCTTGTTGTTTAGAAGTGTGAGTCCCTGGGTGTGTGTTGGTCTTGTTGTGTGGAAGTGTAAGTCCCTGTGTGTGTGTTGGTCTTGTTGTGTGGAAGTGTGAGTCCCTGGGTGTGTGTTGGTCTTGTTGTGTGGAAGTGTGAGTCCCTGGGTGCGTGTTGGTGTTGTTGTGTGGAAGTGTGAGTCCCTGGGTGCGCGTTGGTGTTGTTGTGTGGAAGTGTGAGTCCCCAGGTGTGTGTTGGTGTTGTTGTGTGGAGGTGTGAGTCCCTGGGTGTGTGTTGGTCTTGTTGTGTGGACGTGTGAGTCCCTGGGTGCGTGTTGGTGTTGTTGTGTGGAAGTGTGGGTCCCTGGGTGTGTTTTTGTCTTGTTGTGTAGAAGTGTGGGTCCCTGGGTGTGTGTTTGTCTTGTTGTGTGGAAGCGTGAGTCCCTGGGTGCGTGTTGGTGTTGTTGTGTGGAAGTGTGAGTCCCTGGGTGTGTGTTTGTCTTGTTGTGTGGAAGCGTGAGTCCCTGGGTGTGTGTTTGTCTTGTTGTGTGGAAGCGTGAGTCCCCGGGTGTGTGTTGGTCTTGTTGTGTAGAAGTGTGCGTCCCCTGGTGTGTGTTGGTGTTGTTGTGTAGAAGTGTGAGTCCCCGGGTGTGTGTTGGTCTTGTTGTGTGGAAGTGTGAGTCCCTGGGTGTGTGTTGGTCTTGTTGTGTGGAGGTGTGAGCCTCCGGGTGTGTGTTGGTCTTGTTATGTGGAGGTGTGAGTCCCTGGGTGTGTGTTGGTCTTGTTGTGTGGAAGTGTGAGTCCCTGTGTGTGTGTTAGTCTTGTTGTGTGGAATTGTGAGTCCCTGGGTGTGTGTTGGTCTTGTTGTGTGGAAGTGTGAGTCCCTGTGTGTGTGTTGGTTTTGTTGTGTGGAAGTGTGAGTCCCTGGGTGTGTGTTGGTCTTTGTGTGTAGAAGTGTGAGTCCCTGGGTGTGTGTTGGTCTTGTTGTGTGGAAGTGTGAGTCCCTGGGTGTGTGTTGGTCTTGTTGTGTGGAAGTGTGAGTCCCCGGGTGTGTGTTGGTGTTGTTGTGTGGAGGTGTGAGTCCCTGGGTGTGTGTTTGTCTTGTTGTGTAGAAGTGTGACTCCCTGGGTGTGTGTTGGTCTTGTTGTGTGGAGGTGTGAGTCCCCGGGTGTGTGTTGGTCTTGTTGTGTAGAAGTGTGAGTCCCCGGGTGTGTGTTGGTGTTGTTGTGTAGAAGTGTGAGTCCCCGGGTGTGTGTTGGTCTTGTTGTGTAGAAGTGCGAGTCCCTGGGTGTGTGTTGGTGTTGTTGTGTGGAAGTGTGAGTCCCTGGGTGTGTGTTGGTCTTGTTGTTTGTAGGAGTGATTCCCCGGGTGTGTGTTGGTCTTGTTGTGTAGAAGTGTGAGTCCCCGGGTGTGTGTTGGTCTTGTTGTGTGGAAGTGTGAGTCCCTCGGTGTGTGTTGGTCTTGTTGTGTGGAAGTGTGAGTCCCCGGGTGTGTGTTGGTCTTGTTGTGGTGAGGTGTGAGTCCCCGGGTGTGTGTTGGTCTTGTTGTGGTGAGGTGTGAGTCCCCGGGTGTGTGTTGGTGTTGTTGTGTGGAAGTGTGAGTCCCTGGGTGTGTGGTGGTGTTGTTGTGTGGAAGTGTGAGTCCCTGGGTGTGTGGTGGTGTTGTTGTGTAGAAATGTGAGTCCCTGGGTGTGTGTTGGTCTTGTTGTGTGGAAGTGTGAGTCCCTCGGTGTGTGTTGGTCTTGTTGTGTGGAAGTGTGAGTCCCTGGGTGTGTGTTGGTCTTGTTTGTAGAAGTGTGAGTCCCCGGGTGTGTGTTGGTCTTGTTGTGTAGAAATATGAGTCCCTGGGTGTGTGTTGGTCTTGTTGTGTGGAAGTGTGAGTCCCTGGGTGTGTGTTGGTCTTGTTGTGCGGAAGTCTGAGTCCCTGGGTGTGTGTTGGTCTTGTTGTGTGGAGGTGTCAGTCCCCGGGTTTGTGTTGGTCTTGTTGTGTAGAAGTGTGAGTCTCCCGGTGTGTGTTGGTGTTGTTGTGTGGAAGTGTGAGTCCCTGGGTGGGTGGTGGTCTTGTTGTGCGGAAGTGTGAGTCCCCAGGTGTGTGTTGGTCTTGTTGTGTGGAAGTGTGAGTCCCTGGGTGTGTGTTGGTCTTGTTGTCCGGAAGTGTGAGTCCCTGGGTGTGTGTTGGTCTTGTTGTGTGGAAGTGTGAGTCCATGGGTGTGTGTTGGTCTTGTTGTGTGGATGTGTGAGTCACTGGGTGTGTGTTGGTGTTGTTGTGGTGAGGTGTGAGTCCCCGGGTGTGTGTTGGTGTTGTTGTGTGGAGGTGTGAGTCCCCGGGTGTGTGTTGGTCTTGTTGTGTAGAAGTGTGAGTCCCCGGGTGTGTGTTGGTCTTGTTGTGTGGGAGTGTGAGTCCCTGGGTGTGTGTTGGTCTTGTTGTGCGGAAGTGTGAGTCCCTGGGGGTGTGTTGGTCTTGTTGTGTGGAGGTGTGAGTCCCTGGGTGTGTGTTGGTCTTGTTGTGTGGAAGTATGAGTCCCCGGGTGTGTGTTTGTCTTGTTGTGTGGAAGTGTGAGTCCCCAGGTGTGTGTTTGTCTTGTTGTGTAGAAGTGTGAGTCCCTGGGTGTGTGTTGGTCTTGTTGTGTAGAAGTGTGAGTCCCTGGGTGTGTGTTGGTGTTGTTGTCTGGAGGTGTGAGTCCCTGGGTGTGTGTTGGTCTTGTTGTGCGGAAGTGTGAGTCCCTGGGTGTGTGTTGGTCTTGTTGCGTGGAAGTGTGAGTCCCTGTGTGTGTGTTGGTCTTGTTGTGCGGAAGTGTGAGTCCCTGGGTGTGTGTTGGTCTTGTTGTGTAGAAGTGTGATTCCCTGGGTGTGTGTTGGTCTTGTTGTGCAGCCTGCGTGTGTGTTGGTCTTGTTGTGTGGAGGTGTGAGTCCCTGGGTGTGTGTTGGTGTTGTTGTGGTGAGGTGTGAGTCCCCGGGTGTGTGTTGGTGTTGTTGTGTGGATGTGTGAGTCCCTGGGTGTGTGTTGGTCTTGTTGTGTGGAAGTGTGAGTCCCCGGGTGTGTGTTGGTCTTGTTGTGTGGAAGTGTGAGTCCCTGGGTGTGTGTTGGTCTTGTTGCGTGGAAGTGTGAGTCCCTGGGTGTGTGTTGGTCTTGTTGTGTAGAAATGTGAGTCTCTGGGTGTGTGTTGGTCTTGTTGCGTGGAAGTGTGAGTCCCTGGGTGTGTGTTGGTCTTGTTGCGTGGGAGTGTGAGTCCCTAGGTGTGTGTTGGTCTTGTTGTGTGGAGGTGTGAGTCCCTGGGTGTGTGTTGGTCTTGTTGCGTGGAGGTGTGAGTCCCCGGGTGTGTGTTGGTCTTGTTGTGTAGAAGGGTGAGTCCCTGGGTGTGTGTTGGTCTTGTTGTGTGGAAGTGTGAGTCCCCGGGTGTGTGCTGGTTTTGTTGTGTAGAAGTGTGACTCCCTGGGTGTGTGTTGGTCTTGTTGTGTGGAAGTGTGAGTGCTTGGGTGCGTGTTGGTGTTGTCGTGTGGAAGTGTGGGTCCCTGGGTGTGTGTTTGTCTTGTTGTGTAGAAGTGTGGGTCCCTGGGTGTGTGTTGGTCTTGTGTAGAAGTGTGAGTCCCTGGGTGTGTGTTTGTCTTGTTGTGTAGAAGTGTGAGTCCCCGGGTGTGTGTTGGTCTTGTTGTGTAGAAGTGTGAGTCCCCGGGTGTGTGTTGGTCTTGTTGTGTGGGAGTGTGAGTCCCTGGGTGTGTGTTGGTCTTGTTGTGCGGAAGTGTGAGTCCCTGGGGGTGTGTTGGTCTTGTTGCATGGAAGTGTGAGTCCCTGGGTGTGTGTTGGTCTTGTTGTGTAGAAATGTGAGTCTCTGGGTGTGTGTTGGTCTTGTTGCGTGGAAGTGTGAGTCCCTGGGTGTGTGTTGGTCTTGTTGCGTGGGAGTGTGAGTCCCTGGGTGTGTGTTGGTCTTGTTGTGTGGAAGTGTGAGTACCTGGGTGTGTGTTGGTCTTGTTGTGTGGAAGTGTGAGTCCCTGGGTGTGTGTTGGTCTTGTTGTGTAGAAGTGTGAGTCCCCGGGTTTGTGCTGGTTTTGTTGTGTAGAAGTGTGAGTCCCTGGGTGTGTGTTGGTCTTGTTGTGTAGAAGTGTGAGTCCTTGGGTATGTGTTGGTCTTGTTGCGTGGAGGTGTGAGTCCCTGGGTGTGTGTTGGTCTTGCTGTGTAGAAGTGTGAGTCCCTGGGTGTGTATTGGTCTTGTTGCGTGGCGGTGTGAGTCCCTGGGTGTGTGTTGGTCTTGTTGTGTAGAAGTGTGAGTCCCTGGGTGTGTGTTGGTCTTGTTGTGTAGAAGTGTGAGTCCCTGGGTGTGTGTTGGTCTTGTTGTGTGTAAGTGTGGGTCCCTTTGTGTGTGTTGGTCTTGTTGTGTGGAAGTGTGAGTCACTGGGTGTGTGTTGGTCTTGTTGTGTGGGAGTGGGAGTCCCTGGGTGTGTGTTGGTCTTGTTGTGTGGAGGTGTGAGTCCCTGGGTGTGTGGTGGTCTTGTTGTGTGTAAGTGTGGGTCCCTTTGTGTGTGTTGGTCTTGTTGTGTGGAAGTGTGAGTCACTGGGTGTGTGTTGGTCTTGTGGTGTGGAAGTGTGAGTCCCCGGGTGTGTGCTGGTTTTGTTGTGTAGAAGTGTGAGTCCCTGGGTGTGTGTTGGTCTTGTTGTGTAGAAGTGTGAGTCCTAGGGTGTGTGTTGGTCTTGTTGTGTAGAAGTGTGAGTACCTGGGTGTGTGTTGGTCTTGTTGTGTGGAAGTGTGAGTCCCTGGGTGTGTGTTGGTCTTGTTGTGTGGAAGTGTGAGTCCCTGGGTGTGTGTTGGTCTTGTTGTGTGGAAGTGTGAGTCCCTGGGTGTGTGTTGGTCTTGTTGTGTAGAAGTGTGAGTCCCCGGGTGTGTGCTGGTTTTGTTGTGTAGAAGTGTGAGTCCCTGGGTGTGTGTTGGTCTTGTTGTGTAGAAGTGTGAGTCCTTGGGTATGTGTTGGTCTTGTTGCGTGGAGGTGTGAGTCCCTGGGTGTGTGTTGGTCTTGCTGTGTAGAAGTGTGAGTCCCTGGGTGTGTATTGGTCTTGTTGCGTGGCGGTGTGAGTCCCTGGGTGTGTGTTGGTCTTGTTGTGTAGAAGTGTGAGTCCCTGGGTGTGTGTTGGTGTTGTTGTCTGGAGGTGTGAGTCCCTGGGTGTGTGTTGGTCTTGTTGTGCGGAAGTGTGAGTCCCTGGGTGTGTGTTGGTCTTGTTGCGTGGAAGTGTGAGTCCCTGTGTGTGTGTTGGTCTTGTTGTGCGGAAGTGTGAGTCCCTGGGTGTGTGTTGGTCTTGTTGTGTAGAAGTGTGAGTCCCTGGGTGTGTGTTGGTCTTGTTGTGCAGCCTGCGTGTGTGTTGGTCTTGTTGTGTGGAGGTGTGAGTCCCTGGGTGTGTGTTGGTGTTGTTGTGGTGAGGTGTGAGTCCCCGGGTGTGTGTTGGTGTTGTTGTGTGGAAGTGTGAGTCCCTGGGTGTGTGTTGGTCTTGTTGTGTGGAAGTGTGAGTCCCCGGTTGTGTGTTGGTCTTGTTGTGTGGAAGTGTGAGTCCCTGGGTGTGTGTTGGTCTTGTTGCGTGGAAGTGTGAGTCCCTGGGTGTGTGTTGGTCTTGTTGTGTAGAAATGTGAGTCTCTGGGTGTGTGTTGGTCTTGTTGCGTGGAAGCGTGAGTCCCTGGGTGTGTGTTGGTCTTGTTGTGTGGAAGTGTGAGTCCCCGGTTGTGTGTTGGTCTTGTTGTGTGGAAGTGTGAGTCCCCGGGTGTGTGTTTGTCTTGTTGTGTAGAAGTGTGGGTCCCTGGGTGTGTGTTTGTCTTGTTGTGTAGAAGTGTGGGTCCCTGGGTGTGTGTTGGTCTTGTGTAGAAGTGTGAGTCCCTGGGTGTGTGTTTGTCTTGTTGTGTGGAAGCGTGAGTCCCTGGGTGTGTGTTTGTCTTGTTGTGTGGAGGTGTGAGTCCCCGGGTGTGTGTTGGTCTTGTTGTGTAGAAGTGTGAGTCCCCGGGTGTGTGTTGGTGTTGTTGTGTAGAAGTGTGAGTCCCCGGGTGTGTGTTGGTCTTGTTGTGTAGAAGTGCGAGTCCCTGGGTGTGTGTTGGTGTTGTTGTGTGGAAGTGTGAGTCCCTGGGTGTGTGTTGGTCTTGTTGTTTGGAAGTGTGAGTCCCCGGGTGTGTGTTGGTCTTGTTGTGTAGAAGTGTGAGTCCCCGGGTGTGTGTTGGTCTTGTTGTGTGGAAGTGTGAGTCCCTCGGTGTGTGTTGGTGTTGTTGTGTGGAAGTGTGAGTCCCCGGGTGTGTGTTGGTCTTGTTGTGGTGAGGTGTGAGTCCCCGGGTGTGTGTTGGTCTTGTTGTGGTGAGGTGTGAGTCCCCGGGTGTGTGTTGGTGTTGTTGTGTGGAAGTGTGAGTCCCTGGGTGTGTGGTGGTGTTGTTGTGTGGAAGTGTGAGTCCCTGGGTGTGTGGTGGTGTTGTTGTGTAGAAGTGTGAGTCCCTGGGTGTGTGTTGGTCTTGTTGTGTGGAAGTGTGAGTCCCTCGGTGTGTGTTGGTCTTGTTGTGTGGAAGTGTGAGTCCCTGGGTGTGTGTTGGTCTTGTTGTGTAGAAGTGTGAGTCCCCGGGTGTGTGTTGGTCTTGTTGTGTAGAAATGTGAGTCCCTGGGTGTGTGTTGGTCTTGTTGTGTGGAAGTGTGAGTCCCTGGGTGTGTGTTGGTCTTGTTGTGCGGAAGTGTGAGTCCCTGGGTGTGTGTTGGTCTTGTTGTGTGGAGGTGTCAGTCCCCGGGTTTGTGTTGGTCTTGTTGTGTAGAAGTGTGAGTCCCTGGGTGTGTGTTGGTCTTGTTGTGTAGAAGTGTGAGTCCCTGGGTGTGTGTTGGTGTTGTTGTCTGGAGGTGTGAGTCCCTGGGTGTGTGTTGGTCTTGTTGTGCGGAAGTGTGAGTCCCTGGGTGTGTGTTGGTCTTGTTGTGTGGAAGTGTGAGTCCCTGTGTGTGTGTTGGTCTTGTTGTGTGGAAGTGTGAGTCCCTGGGTGTGTGTTGGTCTTGTTGTGCGGAAGTGTGAGTCCCTGTGTGTGTGTTGGTCTTGTTGTGCGGAAGTGTGAGTCCCTGGGTGTGTGTTGGTCTTGTTGTGTAGAAGTGTGATTCCCTGGGTGTGTGTTGGTCTTGTTGTGCAGCCTGCGTGTGTGTTGGTCTTGTTGTGTGGAGGTGTGAGTCCCTGGGTGTGTGTTGGTGTTGTTGTGGTGAGGTGTGAGTCCCCGGGTGTGTGTTGGTGTTGTTGTGTGGAAGTGTGAGTCCCTGGGTGTGTGTTGGTCTTGTTGTGTGGAAGTGTGAGTCCCCGGGTGTGTGTTGGTCTTGTTGTGTGGAAGTGTGAGTCCCTGGGTGTGTGTTGGTCTTGTTGCGTGGAAGTGTGAGTCCCTGGGTGTGTGTTGGTCTTGTTGTGTAGAAATGTGAGTCTCTGGGTGTGTGTTGGTCTTGTTGCGTGGAAGTGTGAGTCCCTGGGTGTGTGTTGGTCTTGTTGCGTGGGAGTGTGAGTCCCTAGTTGTGTGTTGGTCTTGTTGTGTGGAGGTGTGAGTCCCTGGGTGTGTGTTGGTCTTGTTGTGTAGAAGGGTGAGTCTCTGGGTGTGTGTTGGTCTTTTTGTGTGGAAGTGTGAGTCCCCGGGTGTGTGCTGGTTTTGTTGTGTAGAAGTGTGACTCCCTGGGTGTGTGTTGGTGTTGTTGTGGTGAGGTGTGAGTCCCCGGGTGTGTGTTGGTGTTGTTGTGTGGAAGTGTGAGTCCCTGGGTGTGTGTTGGTCTTGTTGTGTGGAAGTGTGAGTCCCCGGGTGTGTGTTGGTCTTGTTGTGGTGAGGTGTGAGTCCCCGGGTGTGTGTTGGTCTTGTTGTGGTGAGGTGTGAGTCCCCGGGTGTGTGTTGGTCTTGTTGCGTGGAAGTGTGAGTCCCCGGGTGTGTGTTGGTCTTGTTGTGTAGAAGTGTGAGTCCCCGGGTGTGTGTTGGTCTTGTTGTGTGGAAGTGTGAGTCCCTCGGTGTGTGTTGGTGTTGTTGTGTGGAAGTGTGAGTCCCCGGGTGTGTGTTGGTCTTGTTGTGGTGAGGTGTGAGTCCCCGGGTGTGTGTTGGTCTTGTTGTGGTGAGGTGTGAGTCCCCGGGTGTGTGTTGGTGTTGTTGTGTGGAAGTGTGAGTCCCTGGGTGTGTGGTGGTGTTGTTGTGTGGAAGTGTGAGTCCCTGGGTGTGTGGTGGTGTTGTTGTGTAGAAGTGTGAGTCCCTGGGTGTGTGTTGGTCTTGTTGTGTGGAAGTGTGAGTCCCTCGGTGTGTGTTGGTCTTGTTGTGTGGAAGTGTGAGTCCCTGGGTGTGTGTTGGTCTTGTTGTGTAGAAGTGTGAGTCCCCGGGTGTGTGTTGGTCTTGTTGTGTAGAAATGTGAGTCCCTGGGTGTGTGTTTGTCTTGTTGTGTGGAAGTGTGAGTCCCTGGGTGTGTGTTGGTCTTGTTGTGCGGAAGTGTGAGTCCCTGGGTGTGTGTTGGTCTTGTTGTGTGGAGGTGTCAGTCCCCGGGTTTGTGTTGGTCTTGTTGTGTAGAAGTGTGAGTCCCTGGGTGTGTGTTGGTCTTGTTGTGTAGAAGTGTGAGTCCCTGGGTGTGTGTTGGTGTTGTTGTCTGGAGGTGTGAGTCCCTGGGTGTGTGTTGGTCTTGTTGTGCGGAAGTGTGAGTCCCTGGGTGTGTGTTGGTCTTGTTGCGTGGAAGTGTGAGTCCCTGTGTGTGTGTTGGTCTTGTTGTGCGGAAGTGTGAGTCCCTGGGTGTGTGTTGGTCTTGTTGTGTAGAAGTGTGATTCCCTGGGTGTGTGTTGGTCTTGTTGTGCAGCCTGCGTGTGTGTTGGTCTTGTTGTGTGGAGGTGTGAGTCCCTGGGTGTGTGTTGGTGTTGTTGTGGTGAGGTGTGAGTCCCCGGGTGTGTGTTGGTGTTGTTGTGTGGAAGTGTGAGTCCCTGGGTGTGTGTTGGTCTTGTTGTGTGGAAGTGTGAGTCCCCGGGTGTGTGTTGGTCTTGTTGTGTGGAAGTGTGAGTCCCTGGGTGTGTGTTGGTCTTGTTGCGTGGAAGTGTGAGTCCCTGGGTGTGTGTTGGTCTTGTTGTGTAGAAATGTGAGTCTCTGGGTGTGTGTTGGTCTTGTTGCGTGGAAGTGTGAGTCCCTGGGTGTGTGTTGGTCTTGTTGCGTGGGAGTGTGAGTCCCTAGTTGTGTGTTGGTCTTGTTGTGTGGAGGTGTGAGTCCCTGGGTGTGTGTTGGTCTTGTTGTGTAGAAGGGTGAGTCCCTGGGTGTGTGTTGGTCTTTTTGTGTGGAAGTGTGAGTCCCCGGGTGTGTGCTGGTTTTGTTGTGTAGAAGTGTGACTCCCTGGGTGTGTGTTGGTGTTGTTGTGGTGAGGTGTGAGTCCCCGGGTGTGTGTTGGTGTTGTTGTGTGGAAGTGTGAGTCCCTGGGTGTGTGTTGGTCTTGTTGTGTGGAAGTGTGAGTCCCTGGGTGTGTGTTGGTCTTGTTGTGTGGAAGTGTGAGTCCCTGGGTGTGTGTTTGTCTTGTTGTGTAGAAGTGTGGGTCCCTGGGTGTGTGTTTGTCTTGTTGTGTAGAAGTGTGGGTCCCTGGGTGTGTGTTGGTCTTGTGTAGAAGTGTGAGTCCCTGGGTGTGTGTTTGTCTTGTTGTGTGGAAGCGTGAGTCCCTGGGTGTGTGTTTGTCTTGTTGTGTGGAGGTGTGAGTCCCCGGGTGTTTGTTGGTCTTGTTGTGTAGAAGTGTGAGTCCCCGGGTGTGTGTTGGTGTTGTTGTGTAGAAGTGTGAGTCCCCGGGTGTGTGTTGGTCTTGTTGTGTAGAAGTGCGAGTCCCTGGGTGTGTGTTGGTGTTGTTGTGTGGAAGTGTGAGTCCCTGGGTGTGTGTTGGTCTTGTTGTTTGGAAGTGTGAGTCCCCGGGTGTGTGTTGGTCTTGTTGTGTAGAAGTGTGAGTCCCCGGGTGTGTGTTGGTCTTGTTGTGTGGAAGTGTGAGTCCCTCGGTGTGTGTTGGTCTTGTTGTGTGGAAGTGTGAGTCCCCGGGTGTGTGTTGGTCTTGTTGTGGTGAGGTGTGAGTCCCCGGGTGTGTGTTGGTCTTGTTGTGGTGAGGTGTGAGTCCCCGGGTGTGTGTTGGTGTTGTTGTGTGGAAGTGTGAGTCCCTGGGTGTGTGGTGGTGTTGTTGTGTGGAAGTGTGAGTCCCTGGGTGTGTGGTGGTGTTGTTGTGTAGAAGTGTGAGTCCCTGGGTGTGTGTTGGTCTTGTTGTGTGGAAGTGTGAGTCCCTCGGTGTGTGTTGGTCTTGTTGTGTGGAAGTGTGAGTCCCTGGGTGTGTGTTGGTCTTGTTGTGTAGAAGTGTGAGTCCCCGGGTGTGTGTTGGTCTTGTTGTGTAGAAATGTGAGTCCCTGGGTGTGTGTTGGTCTTGTTGTGTGGAAGTGTGAGTCCCTGGGTGTGTGTTGGTCTTGTTGTGCGGAAGTGTGAGTCCCTGGGTGTGTGTTGGTCTTGTTGTGTGGAGGTGTCAGTCCCCGGATTTGTGTTGGTCTTGTTGTGTAGAAGTGTGAGTCCCCCGGTGTGTGTTGGTGTTGTTGTGTGGAAGTGTGAGTCCCTGGGTGGGTGGTGGTCTTGTTGTGCGGAAGTGTGAGTCCCCAGGTGTGTGTTGGTCTTGTTGTGTGGAAGTGTGAGTCCCTGGGTGTGTGTTGGTCTTGTTGTGTGGAAGTGTGAGTCCATGGGTGTGTGTTGGTCTTGTTGTGTGGATGTGTGAGTCACTGGGTGTGTGTTGGTGTTGTTGTGGTGAGGTGTGAGTCCCCGGGTGTGTGTTGGTGTTGTTGTGTGGAGGTGTGAGTCCCCGGGTGTGTGTTGGTCTTGTTGTGTAGAAGTGTGAGTCCCCGGGTGTGTGTTGGTCTTGTTGTGTGGGAGTGTGAGTCCCTGGGTGTGTGTTGGTCTTGTTGTGCGGAAGTGTGAGTCCCTGGGGGTGTGTTGGTCTTGTTGCATGGAAGTGTGAGTCCCTGGGTGTGTGTTGGTCTTGTTGTGTAGAAATGTGAGTCTCTGGGTGTGTGTTGGTCTTGTTGCGTGGAAGTGTGAGTCCCTGGGTGTGTGTTGGTCTTGTTGCGTGGGAGTGTGAGTCCCTAGGTGTGTGTTGGTCTTGTTGTGTGGAGGTGTGAGTCCCTGGGTGTGTGTTGGTCTTGTTGTGTGGAGGTGTGAGTCCCTGGGTGTGTGTTGGTCTTGTTGCGTGGAGGTGTGAGTCCCTGGGTGTGTGTTGGTCTTGTTGTGTGGAGGTGTGAGTCCCTAGGTGTGTGTTGGTCTTGTTGTGTGGAGGTGTGAGTCCCTGGGTGTGTGTTGGTCTTGTTGCGTGGAGGTGTGAGTACCTGGGTGTGTGTTGGTCTTGTTGTGTGGAATTGTGAGTCCCTGGGTGTGTGTTGGTCTTGTTGTGCGGAAGTGTGAGTCCCTGGGTGTGTGTTGGTCTTGTTGTGTAGAAGTGTGAGTCCCTGGGTGTGTGGTGGTCTTGTTGTGTTGAAGTGTGAGTCCCTGGGTGTGTGTTGGTCTTGTTGTGCGGAAGTGTGAGTTCCTGGGTGTGTGTTGGTCTTGTTGTGCAGCCTGCGTGTGTGTTGGTCTTGTTGTGTGGAAGTGTGAGTCACCGGGTGTGTGTTGGTCTTGTTGTGTGGAGGTGTGAGTCCCTGGGTGTGTGTTGGTGTTGTTTTGGTGAGGTGTGAGTCCCCGGGTGTGTGTTGGTGTTGTTGTGTGGAAGTGTGACTCCCTGGGAGTGTGTTGGTCTTGTTGTGTGGAGGTGTGAGTCCCTGGGTGTGTGTTCGTCTTGTTGTGTGGAAGTGTGAGTCCCTGGGTGTGTGTTGGTCCTGTTGTGTAGAAGTGTGAGTCCCTGGGTGTGTGTTGGTCTTGTTGTGGGGAAGTGTGAGTCCCCGGGTGTGTGGTGGTCTTGTTGTGTGTAAGTGTGGGTCCCTTTGTGTGTGTTGGTCTTGTTGTGTGGAAGTGTGAGTCACTTGGTGTGTGTTGGTCTTGTTGCGTGGAGGTGTGAGTCCCTGGATGTGTGTTGGTCTTGTTGCGTGGAGGTGTGAGTCACCGGGTGTGTGTTGGTCTTGTTGTGTGGAGGTGTGAGTCACCGGGTGTGTGTTGGTCTCGTTGTGTGGAGGTGTGAGTCCCTGGGTGTGTGTTGGTCTTGTTGTGTGCAAGTGTGAGTCCCTGTGTGTGTGTTGGTCTTGTTGTGTGGAAGTTTGGGTCCCTCTGTGTGTGTTGGTCTTGTTGTGTAGAAGTGTGAGTCCCTGGGTGTGTGTTGGTCTTGTTGTGTGGGAGTGTGAGTCCCTGTGTGTGTGTTGGTCTTGTTGTGTAGAAGTGTGAGTCCCTGGGTGTGTGTTGGTCTTGTTGTGTGTAAGTGTGGGTCCCTTTGTGTGTGTTGGTCTTGTTGTGTGGAAGTGTAAGTCACTGGGTGTGTGTTGGTCTTGTTGTGTGGGAGTGGGAGTCCCTGGGTGTGTGTTGGTCTTGTTGTGTGGAGGTGTGAGTCCCTGGGTGTGTGGTGGTCTTGTTGTGTGTAAGTGTGGGTCCCTTTGTGTGTGTTGGTCTTGTTGTGTGGAAGTGTGAGTCACTGGGTGTGTGTTGGTCTTGTGGTGTGGAAGTGTGAGTCCCCGGTTGTGTGCTGGTTTTGTTGTGTAGAAGTGTGAGTCCCTGGGTGTGTGTTGGTCTTGTTGTGTAGAAGTGTGAGTCCTAGGGTGTGTGTTGGTCTTGTTGTGTAGAAGTGTGAGTACCTGGGTGTGTGTTGGTCTTGTTGTGTGGAAGTGTGAGTCCCTGGGTGTGTGTTGGTCTTGTTGTGTGGAAGTGTGAGTACCTGGGTGTGTGTTGGTCTTGTTGTGTGGAAGTGTGAGTCCCTGGGTGTGTGTTGGTCTTGTTGTGTAGAAGTGTGAGTCCCCGGGTTTGTGCTGGTTTTGTTGTGTAGAAGTGTGAGTCCCTGGGTGTGTGTTGGTCTTGTTGTGTAGAAGTGTGAGTCCTTGGGTATGTGTTGGTCTTGTTGCGTGGAGGTGTGAGTCCCTGGGTGTGTGTTGGTCTTGCTGTGTAGAAGTGTGAGTCTTTGGGTGTGTATTGGTCTTGTTGCGTGGCGGTGTGAGTCCCTGGGTGTGTGTTGGTCTTGTTGTGTAGAAGTGTGAGTCCCTGGGTGTGTGTTGGTCTTGTTGTGTAGAAGTGTGAGTCCCTGGGTGTGTGTTGGTCTTGTTGTGTGTAAGTGTGGGTCCCTTTGTGTGTGTTGGTCTTGTTGTGTGGAAGTGTGAGTCACTGGGTGTGTGTTGGTCTTGTTGTGTGGGAGTGGGAGTCCCTGGGTGTGTGTTGGTCTTGTTGTGTGGAGGTGTGAGTCCCTGGGTGTGTGGTGGTCTTGTTGTGTGTAAGTGTGGGTCCCTTTGTGTGTGTTGGTCTTGTTGTGTGGAAGTGTGAGTCACTGGGTGTGTGTTGGTCTTGTGGTGTGGAAGTGTGAGTCCCCGGGTGTGTGCTGGTTTTGTTGTGTAGAAGTGTGAGTCCCTGGGTGTGTGTTGGTCTTGTTGTGTAGAAGTGTGAGTCCTAGGGTGTGTGTTGGTCTTGTTGTGTAGAAGTGTGAGTACCTGGGTGTGTGTTGGTCTTGTTGTGTGGAAGTGTGAGTCCCTGGGTGTGTGTTGGTCTTGTTGTGTGGAAGTGTGAGTCCCTGGGTGTGTGTTGGTCTTGTTGTGTGGAAGTGTGAGTCCCTGGGTGTGTGTTGGTCTTGTTGTGTAGAAGTGTGAGTCCCCGGGTGTGTGCTGGTTTTGTTGTGTAGAAGTGTGAGTCCCTGGGTGTGTGTTGGTCTTGTTGTGTAGAAGTGTGAGTCCTTGGGTATGTGTTGGTCTTGTTGCGTGGAGGTGTGAGTCCCTGGGTGTGTGTTGGTCTTGCTGTGTAGAAGTGTGAGTCCCTGGGTGTGTATTGGTCTTGTTGCGTGGCGGTGTGAGTCCCTGGGTGTGTGTTGGTCTTGTTGTGTAGAAGTGTGAGTCCCTGGGTGTGTGTTGGTGTTGTTGTCTGGAGGTGTGAGTCCCTGGGTGTGTGTTGGTCTTGTTGTGCGGAAGTGTGAGTCCCTGGGTGTGTGTTGGTCTTGTTGCGTGGAAGTGTGAGTCCCTGTGTGTGTGTTGGTCTTGTTGTGCGGAAGTGTGAGTCCCTGGGTGTGTGTTGGTCTTGTTGTGTAGAAGTGTGAGTCCCTGGGTGTGTGTTGGTCTTGTTGTGCAGCCTGCGTGTGTGTTGGTCTTGTTGTGTGGAGGTGTGAGTCCCTGGGTGTGTGTTGGTGTTGTTGTGGTGAGGTGTGAGTCCCCGGGTGTGTGTTGGTGTTGTTGTGTGGAAGTGTGAGTCCCTGGGTGTGTGTTGGTCTTGTTGTGTGGAAGTGTGAGTCCCCGGTTGTGTGTTGGTCTTGTTGTGTGGAAGTGTGAGTCCCTGGGTGTGTGTTGGTCTTGTTGCGTGGAAGTGTGAGTCCCTGGGTGTGTGTTGGTCTTGTTGTGTAGAAATGTGAGTCTCTGGGTGTGTGTTGGTCTTGTTGCGTGGAAGTGTGAGTCCCTGGGTGTGTGTTGGTCTTGTTGCGTGGGAGTGTGAGTCCCTAGGTGTGTGTTGGTCTTGTTGTGTGGAGGTGTGAGTCCCTGGGTGTGTGTTGGTCTTGTTGCGTGGAGGTGTGAGTCACCGGGTGTGTGTTGGTCTTGTTGTGTGGAGGTGTGAGTCCCTGGGTGTGTGTTGGTCTTGTTGCGTGGAGGTGTGAGTCACCGGGTGTGTGTTGGTCTTGTTGCGTGGAGGTGTGAGTCACCGGGTGTGTGTTGGTCTTGTTGTGTGGAGGTGTGAGTCACCGGGTGTGTGTTGGTCTCGTTGTGTGGAGGTGTGAGTCCCTGGGTGTGTGTTGGTCTTGTTGTGTGCAAGTGTGAGTCCCTGTGTGTGTGTTGGTCTTGTTGTGTGGAAGTTTGGGTCCCTCTGTGTGTGTTGGTCTTGTTGTGTAGAAGTGTGAGTCCCTGGGTGTGTGTTGGTCTTGTTGTGTGGGAGTGTGAGTCCCTGTGTGTGTGTTGGTCTTGTTGTGTAGAAGTGTGAGTCCCTGGGTGTGTGTTGGTCTTGTTGTGTGTAAGTGTGGGTCCCTTTGTGTGTGTTGGTCTTGTTGTGTGGAAGTGTAAGTCACTGGGTGTGTGTTGGTCTTGTTGTGTGGGAGTGGGAGTCCCTGGGTGTGTGTTGGTCTTGTTGTGTGGAGGTGTGAGTCCCTGGGTGTGTGGTGGTCTTGTTGTGTGTAAGTGTGGGTCCCTTTGTGTGTGTTGGTCTTGTTGTGTGGAAGTGTGAGTCACTGGGTGTGTGTTGGTCTTGTGGTGTGGAAGTGTGAGTCCCCGGTTGTGTGCTGGTTTTGTTGTGTAGAAGTGTGAGTCCCTGGGTGTGTGTTGGTCTTGTTGTGTAGAAGTGTGAGTCCTAGGGTGTGTGTTGGTCTTGTTGTGTAGAAGTGTGAGTACCTGGGTGTGTGTTGGTCTTGTTGTGTGGAAGTGTGAGTCCCTGGGTGTGTGTTGGTCTTGTTGTGTGGAAGTGTGAGTACCTGGGTGTGTGTTGGTCTTGTTGTGTGGAAGTGTGAGTCCCTGGGTGTGTGTTGGTCTTGTTGTGTAGAAGTGTGAGTCCCCGGGTGTGTGCTGGTTTTGTTGTGTAGAAGTGTGAGTCCCTGGGTGTGTGTTGGTCTTGTTGTGTAGAAGTGTGAGTCCTTGGGTATGTGTTGGTCTTGTTGCGTGGAAGTGTGAGTCCCTGGGTGTGTGCTGGTTTTGTTGTGTAGAAGTGTGAGTCCCTGGGTGTGTGTTGGTCTTGTTGTGTAGAAGTGTGAGTCCTTGGGTATGTGTTGGTCTTGCTGTGTAGAAGTGTGAGTCCCTGGGTGTGTATTGGTCTTGTTGCGTGGCGGTGTGAGTCCCTGGGTGTGTGTTGGTCTTGTTGTGTAGAAGTGTGAGTCCCTGGGTGTGTGTTGGTCTTGTTGTGTAGAAGTGTGAGTCCCTGGGTGTGTGTTGGTCTTGTTGTGTGTAAGTGTGGGTCCCTTTGTGTGTGTTGGTCTTGTTGTGTGGAAGTGTGAGTCACTGGGTTTGTGTTGGTCTTGTTGTGTGGGAGTGGGAGTCCCTGGGTGTGTGTTGGTCTTGTTGTGTGGAGGTGTGAGTCCCTGGGTGTGTGGTGGTCTTGTTGTGTGTAAGTGTGGGTCCCTTTGTGTGTGTTGGTCTTGTTGTGTGGAAGTGTGAGTCACTGGGTGTGTGTTGGTCTTGTGGTGTGGAAGTGTGAGTCCCCGGGTGTGTGCTGGTTTTGTTGTGTAGAAGTGTGAGTCCCTGGGTGTGTGTTGGTCTTGTTGTGTAGAAGTGTGAGTCCTAGGGTGTGTGTTGGTCTTGTTGTGTAGAAGTGTGAGTACCTGGGTGTGTGTTGGTCTTGTTGTGTGGAAGTGTGAGTCCCTGGGTGTGTGTTGGTCTTGTTGTGTGGAAGTGTGAGTCCCTGGGTGTGTGTTGGTCTTGTTGTGTGGAAGTGTGAGTCCCTGGGTGTGTGTTGGTCTTGTTGTGTAGAAGTGTGAGTCCCCGGGTGTGTGCTGGTTTTGTTGTGTAGAAGTGTGAGTCCCTGGGTGTGTGTTGGTCTTGTTGTGTAGAAGTGTGAGTCCTTGGGTATGTGTTGGTCTTGTTGCGTGGAGGTGTGAGTCCCTGGGTGTGTGTTGGTCTTGCTGTGTAGAAGTGTGAGTCCCTGGGTGTGTATTGGTCTTGTTGCGTGGCGGTGTGAGTCCCTGGGTGTGTGTTGGTCTTGTTGTGTAGAAGTGTGAGTCCCTGGGTGTGTGTTGGTGTTGTTGTCTGGAGGTGTGAGTCCCTGGGTGTGTGTTGGTCTTGTTGTGCGGAAGTGTGAGTCCCTGGGTGTGTGTTGGTCTTGTTGCGTGGAAGTGTGAGTCCCTGTGTGTGTGTTGGTCTTGTTGTGCGGAAGTGTGAGTCCCTGGGTGTGTGTTGGTCTTGTTGTGTAGAAGTGTGAGTCCCTGGGTGTGTGTTGGTCTTGTTGTGCAGCCTGCGTGTGTGTTGGTCTTGTTGTGTGGAGGTGTGAGTCCCTGGGTGTGTGTTGGTGTTGTTGTGGTGAGGTGTGAGTCCCCGGGTGTGTGTTGGTGTTGTTGTGTGGAAGTGTGAGTCCCTGGGTGTGTGTTGGTCTTGTTGTGTGGAAGTGTGAGTCCCCGGTTGTGTGTTGGTCTTGTTGTGTGGAAGTGTGAGTCCCTGGGTGTGTGTTGGTCTTGTTGCGTGGAAGTGTGAGTCCCTGGGTGTGTGTTGGTCTTGTTGTGTAGAAATGTGAGTCTCTGGGTGTGTGTTGGTCTTGTTGCGTGGAAGTGTGAGTCCCTGGGTGTGTGTTGGTCTTGTTGCGTGGGAGTGTGAGTCCCTAGGTGTGTGTTGGTCTTGTTGTGTGGAGGTGTGAGTCCCTGGGTGTGTGTTGGTCTTGTTGCGTGGAGATGTGAGTCCCTGGGTGTGTGTTGGTCTTGTTGTGTTGAGGTGTGAGTCCCTGGGTGTGTGTTGGTCTTGTTGCGTGGAGGTGTGAGTCCCTGGGTGTGTGTTGGTCTTGTTGTGTGGAGGTGTGAGTCCCTAGGTGTGTGTTGGTCTTGTTGTGTGGAGGTGTGAGTCCCTGGGTGTGTGTTGGTCTTGTTGCGTGGAGGTGTGAGTCCCTGGGTGTGTGTTGGTCTTGTTGTGTGGAAGTGTGAGTCCCTGGGTGTGTGTTGGTCTTGTTGTGTAGAAGTGTGAGTCCCTGGGTGTGTGTTGGTCCTGTTGTGTAGAAGTGTGAGTCCCTGGGTGTGTGTTGGTCTTGTTGTGTGGAAGTGTGAGTCCCTGGGTGTGTGGTGGTCTTGTTGTGTGGAAGTGTGAGTCCCTGGGTGTGTGTTGGTCTTGTTGTGTGTAAGTGTGGGTCCCTTTGTGTGTGTTGGTCTTGTTGTGTGGAAGTGTGAGTCCCCGGGTGTGTGCTGGTTTTGTTGTGTAGAAGTGTGAGTCCCTGGGTGTGTGTTGGTCTTGTTGTGTAGAAGTGTGAGTCCTTAGGTGTGTGTTGGTCTTGTTGTGTGTAAGTGTGGGTCCCTTTGTGTGTGTTGGTCTTGTTGTGCAGCCTTGGTGTGTGTTGGTCTTGTTGTGTGGAGGTTTGAGTCCCTGTGTGTGTGTTGGTCTTGTTGTGCGGAACTGTGAGTCCCTCGGTGTGTGTTGGTCTTGTTGTGTGGAAGTGTGAGTCCCCGGGTGTGTGTTGGTCTTGTTGTGGTGAGGTGTGAGTCCCCGGGTGTGTGTTGGTCTTGTTGTGGTGAGGTGTGAGTCCCCGGGTGTGTGTTGGTGTTGTTGTGTGGAAGTGTGAGTCCCTGGGTGTGTGGTGGTGTTGTTGTGTGGAAGTGTGAGTCCCTGGG
Organism: Lampris megalopsis; assembly: GCA_022114975.2. Classification (NCBI taxonomy): domain Eukaryota; kingdom Metazoa; phylum Chordata; class Actinopteri; order Lampriformes; family Lampridae; genus Lampris; species Lampris megalopsis. The sequence continues at coordinate 1,276,790 of JAJHIY020000652.1, read as the reverse complement.
TGTGTGGTGGTGTTGTTGTGTAGAAGTGTGAGTCCCTGGGTGTGTGTTGGTCTTGTTGTGTGGAAGTGTGAGTCCCTCGGTGTGTGTTGGTCTTGTTGTGTGGAAGTGTGAGTCCCTGGGTGTGTGTTGGTCTTGTTGTGTAGAAGTGTGAGTCCCCGGGTGTGTGTTGGTCTTGTTGTGTAGAAATGTGAGTCCCTGGGTGTGTGTTGGTCTTGTTGTTTGGAAGTGTGAGTCCCTGGGTGTGTGTTGGTCTTGTTGTGCGGAAGTGTGAGTCCCTGGGTGTGTGTTGGTCTTGTTGTGTGGAGGTGTCAGTCCCCGGATTTGTGTTGGTCTTGTTGTGTAGAAGTGTGAGTCCCCCGGTGTGTGTTGGTGTTGTTGTGTGGAAGTGTGAGTCCCTGGGTGGGTGGTGGTCTTGTTGTGCGGAAGTGTGAGTCCCCAGGTGTGTGTTGGTCTTGTTGTGTGGAAGTGTGAGTCCCTGGGTGTGTGTTGGTCTTGTTGTGTGGAAGTGTGAGTCCATGGGTGTGTGTTGGTCTTGTTGTGTGGATGTGTGAGTCACTGGGTGTGTGTTGGTGTTGTTGTGGTGAGGTGTGAGTCCCCGGGTGTGTGTTGGTGTTGTTGTGTGGAGGTGTGAGTCCCCGGGTGTGTGTTGGTCTTGTTGTGTAGAAGTGTGAGTCCCCGGGTGTGTGTTGGTCTTGTTGTGTGGGAGTGTGAGTCCCTGGGTGTGTGTTGGTCTTGTTGTGCGGAAGTGTGAGTCCCTGGGGGTGTGTTGGTCTTGTTGCATGGAAGTGTGAGTCCCTGGGTGTGTGTTGGTCTTGTTGTGTAGAAATGTGAGTCTCTGGGTGTGTGTTGGTCTTGTTGCGTGGAAGTGTGAGTCCCTGGGTGTGTGTTGGTCTTGTTGCGTGGGAGTGTGAGTCCCTAGGTGTGTGTTGGTCTTGTTGTGTGGAGGTGTGAGTCCCTGGGTGTGTGTTGGTCTTGTTGTGTGGAGGTGTGAGTCCCTGGGTGTGTGTTGGTCTTGTTGCGTGGAGGTGTGAGTCCCTGGGTGTGTGTTGGTCTTGTTGTGTGGAGGTGTGAGTCCCTAGGTGTGTGTTGGTCTTGTTGTGTGGAGGTGTGAGTACCTGGGTGTGTGTTGGTCTTGTTGTGTGGAAGTGTGAGTCCCTGGGTGTGTGTTGGTCTTGTTGTGCGGAAGTGTGAGTCCCTGGGTGTGTGTTGGTCTTGTTGTGTGGAAGTGTGAGTCCCTGGGTGTGTGGTGGTCTTGTTGTGTTGAAGTGTGAGTCCCTGGGTGTGTGTTGGTCTTGTTGTGCGGAAGTGTGAGTCCCTGGGTGTGTGTTGGTCTTGTTGTGCAGCCTGCGTGTGTGTTGGTCTTGTTGTGTGGAAGTGTGAGTCACCGGGTGTGTGTTGGTCTTGTTGTGTGGAGGTGTGAGTCCCTGGGTGTGTGTTGGTGTTGTTGTGGTGAGGTGTGAGTCCCCGGGTGTGTGTTGGTGTTGTTGTGTGGAAGTGTGACTCCCTGGGAGTGTGTTGGTCTTGTTGTGTGGAGGTGTGAGTCCCTGGGTGTGTGTTCGTCTTGTTGTGTGGAAGTGTGAGTCCCTGGGTGTGTGTTGGTCCTGTTGTGTAGAAGTGTGAGTCCCTGGGTGTGTGTTGGTCTTGTTGTGGGGAAGTGTGAGTCCCCGGGTGTGTGGTGGTCTTGTTGTGTGTAAGTGTGGGTCCCTTTGTGTGTGTTGGTCTTGTTGTGTGGAAGTGTGAGTCACTTGGTGTGTGTTGGTCTTGTTGCGTGGAGGTGTGAGTCCCTGGATGTGTGTTGGTCTTGTTGCGTGGAGGTGTGAGTCACCGGGTGTGTGTTGGTCTTGTTGTGTGGAGGTGTGAGTCACCGGGTGTGTGTTGGTCTCGTTGTGTGGAGGTGTGAGTCCCTGGGTGTGTGTTGGTGTTGTTGTGGTGAGGTGTGAGTCCCCGGGTGTGTGTTGGTGTTGTTGTGTGGAAGTGTGAGTCCCTGGGTGTGTGTTGGTCTTGTTGTGTGGAGGTGTGAGTCCCTGGGTGTGTGTTGGTCTTGTTGTGTGGAGGTGTGAGTCCCTGTGTGTGTGTTGGTCTTGTTGTGTGGAAGTTTGGGTCCCTCTGTGTGTGTTGGTCTTGTTGTGTAGAAGTGTGAGTCCCTGGGTGTGTGTTGGTCTTGTTGTGTGGGAGTGTGAGTCCCTGTGTGTGTGTTGGTCTTGTTGTGTAGAAGTGTGAGTCCCTGGGTGTGTGTTGGTCTTGTTGTGTGTAAGTGTGGGTCCCTTTGTGTGTGTTGGTCTTGTTGTGTGGAAGTGTAAGTCACTGGGTGTGTGTTGGTCTTGTTGTGTGGGAGTGGGAGTCCCTGGGTGTGTGTTGGTCTTGTTGTGTGGAGGTGTGAGTCCCTGGGTGTGTGGTGGTCTTGTTGTGTGTAAGTGTGGGTCCCTTTGTGTGTGTTGGTCTTGTTGTGTGGAAGTGTGAGTCACTGGGTGTGTGTTGGTCTTGTGGTGTGGAAGTGTGAGTCCCCGGTTGTGTGCTGGTTTTGTTGTGTAGAAGTGTGAGTCCCTGGGTGTGTGTTGGTCTTGTTGTGTAGAAGTGTGAGTCCTAGGGTGTGTGTTGGTCTTGTTGTGTAGAAGTGTGAGTACCTGGGTGTGTGTTGGTCTTGTTGTGTGGAAGTGTGAGTCCCTGGGTGTGTGTTGGTCTTGTTGTGTGGAAGTGTGAGTACCTGGGTGTGTGTTGGTCTTGTTGTGTGGAAGTGTGAGTCCCTGGGTGTGTGTTGGTCTTGTTGTGTAGAAGTGTGAGTCCCCGGGTGTGTGCTGGTTTTGTTGTGTAGAAGTGTGAGTCCCTGGGTGTGTGTTGGTCTTGTTGTGTAGAAGTGTGAGTCCTTGGGTATGTGTTGGTCTTGTTGCGTGGAGGTGTGAGTCCCTGGGTGTGTGTTGGTCTTGCTGTGTAGAAGTGTGAGTCCCTGGGTGTGTATTGGTCTTGTTGCGTGGCGGTGTGAGTCCCTGGGTGTGTGTTGGTCTTGTTGTGTAGAAGTGTGAGTCCCTGGGTGTGTGTTGGTCTTGTTGTGTAGAAGTGTGAGTCCCTGGGTGTGTGTTGGTCTTGTTGTGTGTAAGTGTGGGTCCCTTTGTGTGTGTTGGTCTTGTTGTGTGGAAGTGTGAGTCACTGGGTGTGTGTTGGTCTTGTTGTGTGGGAGTGGGAGTCCCTGGGTGTGTGTTGGTCTTGTTGTGTGGAGGTGTGAGTCCCTGGGTGTGTGGTGGTCTTGTTGTGTGTAAGTGTGGGTCCCTTTGTGTGTGTTGGTCTTGTTGTGTGGAAGTGTGAGTCACTGGGTGTGTGTTGGTCTTGTGGTGTGGAAGTGTGAGTCCCCGGGTGTGTGCTGGTTTTGTTGTGTAGAAGTGTGAGTCCCTGGGTGTGTGTTGGTCTTGTTGTGTAGAAGTGTGAGTCCTAGGGTGTGTGTTGGTCTTGTTGTGTAGAAGTGTGAGTACCTGGGTGTGTGTTGGTCTTGTTGTGTGGAAGTGTGAGTCCCTGGGTGTGTGTTGGTCTTGTTGTGTGGAAGTGTGAGTCCCTGGGTGTGTGTTGGTCTTGTTGTGTGGAAGTGTGAGTCCCTGGGTGTGTGTTGGTCTTGTTGTGTAGAAGTGTGAGTCCCCGGGTGTGTGCTGGTTTTGTTGTGTAGAAGTGTGAGTCCCTGGGTGTGTGTTGGTCTTGTTGTGTAGAAGTGTGAGTCCTTGGGTATGTGTTGGTCTTGTTGCGTGGAGGTGTGAGTCCCTGGGTGTGTGTTGGTCTTGCTGTGTAGAAGTGTGAGTCCCTGGGTGTGTATTGGTCTTGTTGCGTGGCGGTGTGAGTCCCTGGGTGTGTGTTGGTCTTGTTGTGTAGAAGTGTGAGTCCCTGGGTGTGTGTTGGTGTTGTTGTCTGGAGGTGTGAGTCCCTGGGTGTGTGTTGGTCTTGTTGTGCGGAAGTGTGAGTCCCTGGGTGTGTGTTGGTCTTGTTGCGTGGAAGTGTGAGTCCCTGTGTGTGTGTTGGTCTTGTTGTGCGGAAGTGTGAGTCCCTGGGTGTGTGTTGGTCTTGTTGTGTAGAAGTGTGAGTCCCTGGGTGTGTGTTGGTCTTGTTGTGCAGCCTGCGTGTGTGTTGGTCTTGTTGTGTGGAGGTGTGAGTCCCTGGGTGTGTGTTGGTGTTGTTGTGGTGAGGTGTGAGTCCCCGGGTGTGTGTTGGTGTTGTTGTGTGGAAGTGTGAGTCGTTGGGTGTGTGTTGGTCTTGTTGTGTGGAAGTGTGAGTCCCCGGTTGTGTGTTGGTTTTGTTGTGTGGAAGTGTGAGTCCCTGGGTGTGTGTTGGTCTTGTTGCGTGGAAGTGTGAGTCCCTGGGTGTGTGTTGGTCTTGTTGTGTAGAAATGTGAGTCTCTGGGTGTGTGTTGGTCTTGTTGCGTGGAAGTGTGAGTCCCTGGGTGTGTGTTGGTCTTGTTGCGTGGGAGTGTGAGTCCCTAGGTGTGTGTTGGTCTTGTTGTGTGGAGGTGTGAGTCCATGGGTGTGTGTTGGTCTTGTTGCGTGGAGGTGTGAGTCCCTGGGTGTGTGTTGGTCTTGTTGTGTGGAGGTGTGAGTCCCTGGGTGTGTGTTGGTCTTGTTGCGTGGAGGTGTGAGTCCCTGGGTGTGTGTTGGTCTTGTTGTGTGGAGGTGTGAGTCCCTAGGTGTGTGTTGGTCTTGTTGTGTGGAGGTGTGAGTCCCTGGGTGTGTGTTGGTCTTGTTGCGTGGAGGTGTGAGTCCCTGGGTGTGTGTTGGTCTTGTTGTGTGGAAGTGTGAGTCCCTGGGTGTGTGTTGGTCTTGTTGTGTAGAAGTGTGAGTCCCTGGGTGTGTGTTGGTCCTGTTGTGTAGAAGTGTGAGTCCCTGGGTGTGTGTTGGTCTTGTTGTGTGGAAGTGTGAGTCCCTGGGTGTGTGGTGGTCTTGTTGTGTGGAAGTGTCAGTCCCTGGGTGTGTGTTGGTCTTGTTGTGTGTAAGTGTGGGTCCCTTTGTGTGTGTTGGTCTTGTTGTGTGGAAGTGTAAGTCCCTGGGTGTGTGTTGGTCTTGTTGTGTGGAAGTGTGAGTCCCCGGGTGTGTGCTGGTTTTGTTGTGTAGAAGTGTGAGTCCCTGGGTGTGTGTTGGTCTTGTTGTGTAGAAGTGTGAGTCCTTAGGTGTGTGTTGGTCTTGTTGTGTGTAAGTGTGGGTCCCTTTGTGTGTGTTGGTCTTGTTGTGCAGCCTTGGTGTGTGTTGGTCTTGTTGTGTGGAGGTTTGAGTCCCTGTGTGTGTGTTGGTCTTGTTGTGCGGAACTGTGAGTCCCTGGGTGTGTGTTGGTCTTGTTGTGCAGCCTGCGTGTGTGTTGGTCTTGTTCTGTGGAAGTGTGAGTCCCTGGGAGTGTGTTAGTCTTGTTGTGTGGAAGTGTGAGTCACCGGGTGTGTGTTGGTCTTGTTGTGTGGAGGTGTGAGTCCCTGGGTGTGTGTTGGTGTTGTTGTGGTGAGGTGTGAGTCCCCGGGTGTGTGTTGGTGTTGTTGTGTGGAGATGTGAGTCCCTGGGTGTGTGTTGGTCTTGTTGTGTGGAATTGTGAGTCCCTGGGTGTGTGTTGGTCTTGTTGTGCAGCCTTGGTGTGTGTTGGTCTTGTTGTGTGGGAGTGTGAGTCCCTGTGTGTGTTGGTCTTGTTGTGCGGAAGTGTTAGTCCCCGGGTGTGTGGTGGTCTTGTTGTGTGGAAGTGTGAGTCCCTGGGTGTGTGTTGGTCTTGTTGTGTGGAGGTGTGAGTCCCTGGGTGTGTGTTGGTCTTGTTGCGTGGATGTGTGAGTCCCTGGGTGTGTGTTGGTCTTGTTGCGTGGAAGTGTGAGTCCCTGGGTGTGTGTTGGTCTTGTTGTGTGGAAGTGTGAGTCCCTGGGTGTGTGTTGGTCTTGTTGTGTGGAAGTGTGAGTCCCTGGGTGTGTGTTGGTCTTGTTGTGCGGAATTGTGAGTCCCTGGGTGTGTGTTGGTCTTGTTGCGTGGAGGTGTGAGTACCTGGGTGTGTGTTGGTCTTGTTGTGTGGAAGTGTGAGTCCCCGGGTGTGTGCTGGTTTTGTTGTGTAGAAGTGTGAGTCCCTGGGTGTGTGTTGGTCTTGTTGTGTAGAAGTGTGAGTCCTTGGGTATGTGTTGGTTTTGTTGTGTGGAATTGTGAGTCCCTGGGTGTGTGTTGGTCTTGTTGTGCAGCCTTGGTGTGTGTTGGTCTTGTTGTGTGGAGGTGTGAGTCCCTGTGTGTGTGTTGGTCTTGTTGTGCGGAAGTGTGAGTCCCTGGGTGTGTGTAGGTCTTGCTGTGTAGCCTGCGTGTGTGTTGGTCTTGTTGTGCGGAAGTGTGAGTCCCTGGGTGTGTGTTGGTCTTGTTGTGTGGAAGTGTGAGTCACCGGGTGTGTGTTGGTCTTGTTGTGTGGAGGTGTGAGTCCCTGGGTGTGTGTTGGTCTTGTTGTGTAGAAGTGTGAGTCCCTGGGTGTGTGTTGGTCTTGTTGTTCGGAATTGTGAGTCCCTGGGTGTGTGTTGGTCTTGTTGTGCAGCCTGGGTGTGTGTTGGTCTTGTTGTGTGGAGGTGTGAGTCCCCGGGTGTGTGTTGGTCTTGTTGTGTAGAAGTGTGAGTCCCCGGGTGTGTGTTGGTCTTGTTGTGTGGAAGTGTGAGTCCCTGGGTGTGTGTTGGTCTTGTTGCGCGGAAGTGTGAGTCCCTGGGTGTGTGTTGGTCTTGTTGTGTGGAGGTGTGAGTCCCCGGGTTTGTGTTGGTCTTGTTGTGTAGAAGTGTGAGTCCCCCGGTGTGTGTTGGTGTTGTTGTGTGGAAGTGTGAGTCCCTGGGTGGGTGGTGGTCTTGTTGTGCGGAAGTGTGAGTCCCCAGGTGTGTGTTGGTCTTGTTGTGTGGAAGTGTGAGTCACCGGGTGTGTGTTGGTCTTGTTGTGTGGAGGTTTGAGTCCCTGGGTGTGTGTTGGTCTTGTTGTGTAGAAGTGTGAGTCCCTGGGTGTGTGTTGGTCTTGTTGTTCGGAATTGTGAGTCCCTGGGTGTGTGTTGGTCTTGTTGTGCAGCCTGGGTGTGTGTTGGTCTTGTTGTGTGGAAGTGTGAGTCCCTGTGTGTGTGTTGGTCTTGTTATGTGGAAGTGTGGGTCGCTGTGTGTGTGTTGGTCTTGTTGTGTGGAAGTGTGAGTCCCTGGGTGTGTGTTGGTCTTGTTGTGTAGAAGTGTGAGTCCCTGGGTGTGTGTTGGTCCTGTTGTGTAGAAGTGTGAGTCACTGGGTGTGTGTTGGTCTTGTTGTGTCGAAGTGTGAGTCCCCGGGTGTGTGGTGGTCTTGTTGTGTGTAAGTGTGGGTCCCTTTGTGTGTGTTGGTCTTGTTGTGTGGAAGTGTGAGTCACTGGGTGTTTGTTGGTCTTGTTGTGTGGAATTTTGAGTCCCTGGGTGTGTGTTGGTCTTGTTGTGTGGGAGTGTGAGTCCCTGTGTGTGTGTTGGTCTTGTTGTGCGGAAGTGTTAGTCCCTGGGTGTGTGTTGGTCTTGTTGTGTGCAGGTGTGAGTACCCGGGTGTGTGTTGGTCTTGTTGTGTGGAAGTGTGAGTCCCTGGGTGTGTGTTGGTCTTGTTGCGTGGAAGTGTGAGTCCCTGGGTGTGTGTTGGTCTTGTTGTGTGGAAGTGTGAGTCCCTGGGTGTGTGTTGGTCTTGTTGTGTGGAAGTGTGAGTCCCTGGGTGTGTGTTGGTCTTGTTGCGTGGAGGTGTGAGTCCCTGGGTGTGTGTTGGTCTTGTTGTGTGGAAGTGTGAGTCCCTGGGTGTGTGTTGGTCTTGTTGTGTAGAAGTGTGAGTCCCTGGGTGTGTCTTGGTCCTGTTGTGTAGAAGTGTGAGTCACTGGGTGTGTGTTGGTCTTATTGTGTGGAAGTGTGAGTCCCCGGGTGTGTGGTGGTCTTGTTGTGTGTAAGTGTGGGTCCCTTTGTGTGTGTTGGTCTTGTTGTGTGGAAGTGTGAGTCACTAGGTGTGTGTTGGTCTTGTTGTGTGGAATTGTGAGTCCCTGGGTGTGTGTTGATCTTGTTGTTTGGGAGTGTGAGTCCCTGTGTGTGTGTTGGTCTTGTTGTGCGGAAGTGTTAGTCCCTGGGTGTGTGTTGGTCTTGTTGTGTGCAGGTGTGAGTACCCGGGTGTGTGGTGGTCTTGTTGTGTGGAAGTGTGAGTCCCTGGGTGTGTGTTGGTCTTGTTGTGTGGAGGTGTGAGTCCCTGGGTGTGTGTTGGTCTTGTTGCGTGGATGTGTGAGTCCCTGGGTGTGTGTTGGTCTTGTTGTGTAGAAGTGTGAGTCTCTGGGTGTGTGTTGGTCTTGTTGCGTTGAAGTGTGAGTCCCTGGGTGTGTGTTGGTCTTGTTGTGTGGGAGTGTGAGTCCCTGGGTGTGTGTTGGTCTTGTTGTGTGGAGGTGTGAGTCCCTGGGTGTGTGTTGGTCTTGTTGCGTGGAGGTGTGAGTCCCTGGGTGTGTGTTGGTCTTGTTGTGTGGAAGTGTGAGTCCCTGGGTGTGTGTTGGTCTTGTTGTGTAGAAGTGTGAGTCCCTGGGTGTGTGTTGGTCCTGTTGTGTAGAAGTGTGAGTCATTGGGTGTGTGTTGGTCTTGTTGTGTGGAAGTGTGAGTCCCCGGGTGTGTGGTGGTCTTGTTGTGTGTAAGTGTGGGTCCCTTTGTGTGTGTTGGTCTTGTTGTGTGGAAGTGTGAGTCACTGGGTGTGTGTTGGTCTTGTTGTGTGGAATTGTGAGTCCCTGGGTGTGTGTTGGTCTTGTTGTGTGTAGGTGTGAGTACCTGGGTGTGTGTTGGTCTTGTTGTGTGGAAGTGTGAGTCCCCGGGTGTGTGCTGGTTTTGTTGTGTAGAAGTGTGAGTCCCTGGGTGTGTGTTGGTCTTGTTGTGTAGAAGTGTGAGTCCTTGGGTATGTGTTGGTCTTGTTGTGTGGAATTGTGAGTCCCTGGGTGTGTGTTGGTCTTGTTGTGCAGCCTTGGTGTGTGTTGGTCTTGTTGTGTGGAGGTGTGAGACCCTGTGTGTGTGTTGGTCTTGTTGTGCGGAAGTGTGAGTCCCTGGGTGTGTGTTGGTCTTGCTGTGTAGCCTGCGTGTGTGTTGGTCTTGTTGTGTGGAAGTGTGAGTCCCTGGGTGTGTGTTGGTCTTGTTGTGTGGAAGTGTGAGTCACCGGGTGTGTGTTGGTCTTGTTGTGTGGAGGTGTGAGTCCCTGGGTGTGTGTTGGTCTTGTTGTGTAGAAGTGTGAGTCCCTGGGTGTGTGTTGGTCTTGTTGTTCGGAATTGTGAGTCCCTGGGTGTGTGTTGGTCTTGTTGTGCAGCCTGGGTGTGTGTTGGTCTTGTTGTGTGGAGGTGTGAGTCCCCGGGTGTGTGTTGGTCTTGTTGTGTAGAAGTGTGAGTCCCCGGGTGTGTGTTGGTCTTGTTGTGTGGAAGTGTGAGTCCCTGGGTGTGTGTTGGTCTTGTTGTGTAGAAGTGTGAGTCCCCGGGTTTGTGTTGGTCTTGTTGTGTAGAAGTGTGAGTCCCCCGGTGTGTGTTGGTGTTGTTGTGTGGAAGTGTGAGTCCCTGGGTGGGTGGTGGTCTTGTTGTGTGGAAGTGTGAGTCCCCAGGTGTGTGTTGGTCTTGTTGTGTGGAAGTGTGAGTCACCGGGTGTGTGTTGGTCTTGTTGTGTGGAAGTTTGAGTCCCTGGGTGTGTGTTGGTCTTGTTGTGTAGAAGTGTGAGTCCCTGGGTGTGTGTTGGTCTTGTTGTTCGGAATTGTGAGTCCCTGGGTGTGTGTTGGTCTTGTTGTGCAGCCTGGGTGTGTGTTGGTCTTGTTGTGTGGAAGTGTTAGTCCCTGTGTGTGTGTTGGTCTTGTTATGTGGAAGTGTGGGTCGCTGTGTGTGTGTTGGTCTTGTTGTGTAGAAGTGTGAGTCCCTGGGTGTTTGTTGGTCTTGTTGTGTGGAAGTGTGAGTCCCTGGGTGTGTGTTGGTCTTGTTGTGTGGAAGTGTGAGTCCCTGGGTGTGTGTTGGTCTTGTTGTGCGGAAGTGTGAGTCCCTGGGTGTGTGTTGGTCTTGTTGTGTGGAGGTGTGAGTCCCTGGGTGTGTGTTGGTCTTGTTGCGTGGAGGTGTGAGTCCCTGGGTGTGTGTTGGTCTTGTTGTGTGGGAGTGTGAGTCCCTGGGTGTGTGTTGGTCTTGTTGTGTGGAGGTGTGAGTCCCTGGGTGTGTGTTGGTCTTGTTGCGTGGAGGTGTGAGTCCCTGGGTGTGTGTTGGTCTTGTTGTGTGGAAGTGTGAGTCCCTGGGTGTGTGTTGGTCTTGTTGTGTAGAAGTGTGAGTCCCTGGGTGTGTGTTGGTCCTGTTGTGTAGAAGTGTGAGTCATTGGGTGTGTGTTGGTCTTGTTGTGTGGAAGTGTGAGTCCCCGGGTGTGTGGTGGTCTTGTTGTGTGTAAGTGTGGGTCCCTTTGTGTGTGTTGGTCTTGTTGTGTGGAAGTGTGAGTCACTGGGTGTGTGTTGGTCTTGTTGTGTGGAATTGTGAGTCCCTGGGTGTGTGTTGGTCTTGTTGTGTGTAGGTGTGAGTACCTGGGTGTGTGTTGGTCTTGTTGTGTGGAAGTGTGAGTCCCCGGGTGTGTGCTGGTTTTGTTGTGTAGAAGTGTGAGTCCCTGGGTGTGTGTTGGTCTTGTTGTGTAGAAGTGTGAGTCCTTGGGTATGTGTTGGTCTTGTTGTGTGGAATTGTGAGTCCCTGGGTGTGTGTTGGTCTTGTTGTGCAGCCTTGGTGTGTGTTGGTCTTGTTGTGTGGAGGTGTGAGACCCTGTGTGTGTGTTGGTCTTGTTGTGCGGAAGTGTGAGTCCCTGGGTGTGTGTTGGTCTTGCTGTGTAGCCTGCGTGTGTGTTGGTCTTGTTGTGTGGAAGTGTGAGTCCCTGGGTGTGTGTTGGTCTTGTTGTGTGGAAGTGTGAGTCACCGGGTGTGTGTTGGTCTTGTTGTGTGGAGGTGTGAGTCCCTGGGTGTGTGTTGGTCTTGTTGTGTAGAAGTGTGAGTCCCTGGGTGTGTGTTGGTCTTGTTGTTCGGAATTGTGAGTCCCTGGGTGTGTGTTGGTCTTGTTGTGCAGCCTGGGTGTGTGTTGGTCTTGTTGTGTGGAGGTGTGAGTCCCCGGGTGTGTGTTGGTCTTGTTGTGTAGAAGTGTGAGTCCCCGGGTGTGTGTTGGTCTTGTTGTGTGGAAGTGTGAGTCCCTGGGTGTGTGTTGGTCTTGTTGTGTAGAAGTGTGAGTCCCCGGGTTTGTGTTGGTCTTGTTGTGTAGAAGTGTGAGTCCCCCGGTGTGTGTTGGTGTTGTTGTGTGGAAGTGTGAGTCCCTGGGTGGGTGGTGGTCTTGTTGTGTGGAAGTGTGAGTCCCCAGGTGTGTGTTGGTCTTGTTGTGTGGAAGTGTGAGTCACCGGGTGTGTGTTGGTCTTGTTGTGTGGAAGTTTGAGTCCCTGGGTGTGTGTTGGTCTTGTTGTGTAGAAGTGTGAGTCCCTGGGTGTGTGTTGGTCTTGTTGTTCGGAATTGTGAGTCCCTGGGTGTGTGTTGGTCTTGTTGTGCAGCCTGGGTGTGTGTTGGTCTTGTTGTGTGGAAGTGTGAGTCCCCGGGTGTGTGTTGTTCTTGTTGTGTGGAGGTGTGAGTCCCTGGGTGTGTGTTGGTCTTGTTGCGTGGAGGTGTGAGTCCCTGGGTGTGTGTTGGTCTTGTTGTGTGGAAGTGTGAGTCCCTGGGTGTGTGTTGGTCTTGTTGTGTAGAAGTGTGAGTCCCTGGGTGTGTGTTGGTCCTGTTGTGTAGAAGTGTGAGTCACTGGGTGTGTGTTGGTCTTGTTGTGTGGAAGTGTGAGTCCCCGGGTGTGTGGTGGTCTTGTTGTGTGTAAGTGTGGGTCCCTTTGTGTGTGTTGGTCTTGTTGTGTGGAAGTGTGAGTCACTGGGTGTTTGTTGGTCTTGTTGTGTGGAATTTTGAGTCCCTGGGTGTGTGTTGGTCTTGTTGCGTGGATGTGTGAGTCCCTGGGTGTGTGTTGGTCTTGTTGCGTGGAAGTGTGAGTCCCTGGGTGTGTGTTGGTCTTGTTGTGTGGAAGTGTGAGTCCCTGGGTGTGTGTTGGTCTTGTTGTGTGGGAGTGTGTGTCCCTGGGTGTGTGTTGGTCTTGTTGTGCGGAATTGTGAGTCCCTGGGTGTGTGTTGGTCTTGTTGCGTGGAGGTGTGAGTACCTGGGTGTGTGTTGGTCTTGTTGTGTGGAAGTGTGAGTCCCTGGGTGTGTGTTGGTCTTGTTGTGTGGAAGTTTGAGTCCCCGGGTGTGTGCTGGTTTTGTTGTGTAGAAGTGTGAGTCCCTGGGTGTGTGTTGGTCTTGTTGTGTAGAAGTGTGAGTCCTTGGGTATGTGTTAGTCTTGTTGTGTGGAATTGTGAGTCCCTGGGTGTGTGTTGGTCTTGTTGTGCAGCCTTGGTGTGTGTTGGTCTTGTTGTGTGGAGGTGTGAGTCCCTGTGTGTGTGTTGGTCTTGTTGTGCGGAAGTGTGAGTCCCTGGGTGTGTGTTGGTCTTGCTGTGTAGCCTGCGTGTGTGTTGGTCTTGTTGTGTGGAAGTGTGAGTCACCGGGTGTGTGTTGGTCTTGTTGTGTGGAGGTGTGAGTCCCTGGGTGTGTGTTGGTCTTGTTGTGTAGAAGTGTGAGTCCCTGGGTGTGTGTTGGTCTTGTTGTTCGGAATTGTGAGTCCCTGTGTGTGTGTTGGTCTTGTTGTGCAGCCTAGGTGTGTGTTGGTCTTGTTGTGTGGAGGTGTGAGTCCCCGGGTGTGTGTTGGTCTTGTTGTGTAGAAGTGTGAGTCCCCGGGTGTGTGTTGGTCTTGTTGTGTGGAAGTGTGAGTCCCTGGGTGTGTGTTGGTCTTGTTGTGCGGAAGTGTGAGTCCCTGGGTGTGTGTTGGTCTTGTTGTGTGGAGGTGTGAGTCCCCGGGTTTGTGTTGGTCTTGTTGTGTAGAAGTGTGAGTCCCCCGGTGTGTGTTGGTGTTGTTGTGTGGAAGTGTGAGTCCCTGGGTGGGTGGTTGTCTTGTTGTGCGGAAGTGTGAGTCCCCAGGTGTGTGTTGGTCTTGTTGTGTGGAAGTGTGAGTCACCGGGTGTGTGTTGGTCTTGTTGTGTGGAGGTTTGAGTCCCTGGGTGTGTGTTGGTCTTGTTGTGTAGAAGTGTGAGTCACCGGGTGTGTGTTGGTCTTGTTGTGTGGAGGTTTGAGTCCCTGGGTGTGTGTTGGTCTTGTTGTGTAGAAGTGTGAGTCCCTGGGTGTGTGTTGGTCTTGTTGTTCGGAATTGTGAGTCCCTGGGTGTGTGTTGGTCTTGTTGTGCAGCCTGGGTGTGTGTTGGTCTTGTTGTGTGGAAGTGTGAGTCCCTGTGTGTGTGTTGGTCTTGTTGTGTGGAAGTGTGGGTCCCTGTGTGTGTGTTGGTCTTGTTGTGTAGAAGTGTGAGTCCCTGGGTGTGTGTTGGTCTTGTTGTGTGGAAGTGTGAGTCCCTGGGTGTGTGTTGGTCTTGTTGTGTGGAAGTGTGAGTCCCTGGGTGTGTGTTGGTCTTGTTGTGTGGAAGGTTGAGTCCCCGGGTGTGTGTTGTTCTTGTTGTGCGGAAGTGTGAGTCCCTGGGTGTGTGTTGGTCTTGTTGCGTGGAAGTGTGAGTCCCTGGGTGTGTGTTGGTCTTGTTGTGTAGAAGTGTGAGTCTCTGGGTGTGTGTTGGTCTTGTTGCGTGGAAGTGTGAGTCCCTGGGTGTGTGTTGGTCTTGTTGTGTGGGAGTGTGAGTCCCTGGGTGTGTGTTGGTCTTGTTGTGTGGAGGAGTGAGTCCCTGGGTGTGTGTTGGTCTTGTTGCGTGGAGGTGTGAGTCCCTGGGTGTGTGTTGGTCTTGTTGTGTGGAAGTGTGAGTCCCTGGGTGTGTGTTGGTCTTGTTGTGTAGAAGTGTGAGTCCCTGGGTGTGTGTTGGTCCTGTTGTGTAGAAGTGTGAGTCATTAGGTGTGTGTTGGTCTTGTTGTGTGGAAGTGTGAGTCCCCGGGTGTGTGGTGGTCTTGTTGTGTGTAAGTGTGGGTCCCTTTGTGTGTGTTGGTCTTGTTGTGTGGAAGTGTGAGTCACTGGGTGTGTGTTGGTCTTGTTGTGTGGAATTGTGAGTCCCTGGGTGTGTGTTGGTCTTGTTGTGTGTAGGTGTGAGTACCTGGGTGTGTGTTGGTCTTGTTGTGTGGAAGTGTGAGTCCCCGGGTGTGTGCTGGTTTTGTTGTGTAGAAGTGTGAGTCCCTGGGTGTGTGTTGGTCTTGTTGTGTAGAAGTGTGAGTCCTTGGGTATGTGTTGGTCTTGTTGTGTGGAATTGTGAGTCCCTGGGTGTGTGTTGGTCTTGTTGTGCAGCCTTGGTGTGTGTTGGTCTTGTTGTGTGGAGGTGTGAGACCCTGTGTGTGTGTTGGTCTTGTTGTGCGGAAGTGTGAGTCCCTGGGTGTGTGTTGGTCTTGCTGTGTAGCCTGCGTGTGTGTTGGTCTTGTTGTGTGGAAGTGTGAGTCCCTGGGTGTGTGTTGGTCTTGTTGTGTGGAAGTGTGAGTCACCGGGTGTGTGTTGGTCTTGTTGTGTGGAGGTGTGAGTCCCTGGGTGTGTGTTGGTCTTGTTGTGTAGAAGTGTGAGTCCCTGGGTGTGTGTTGGTCTTGTTGTTCGGAATTGTGAGTCCCTGGGTGTGTGTTGGTCTTGTTGTGCAGCCTGGGTGTGTGTTGGTCTTGTTGTGTGGAGGTGTGAGTCCCCGGGTGTGTGTTGGTCTTGTTGTGTAGAAGTGTGAGTCCCCGGGTGTGTGTTGGTCTTGTTGTGTGGAAGTGTGAGTCCCTGGGTGTGTGTTGGTCTTGTTGTGTAGAAGTGTGAGTCCCCGGGTTTGTGTTGGTCTTGTTGTGTAGAAGTGTGAGTCCCCCGGTGTGTGTTGGTGTTGTTGTGTGGAAGTGTGAGTCCCTGGGTGGGTGGTGGTCTTGTTGTGTGGAAGTGTGAGTCCCCAGGTGTGTGTTGGTCTTGTTGTGTGGAAGTGTGAGTCACCGGGTGTGTGTTGGTCTTGTTGTGTGGAAGTTTGAGTCCCTGGGTGTGTGTTGGTCTTGTTGTGTAGAAGTGTGAGTCCCTGGGTGTGTGTTGGTCTTGTTGTTCGGAATTGTGAGTCCCTGGGTGTGTGTTGGTCTTGTTGTGCAGCCTGGGTGTGTGTTGGTCTTGTTGTGTGGAAGTGTTAGTCCCTGTGTGTGTGTTGGTCTTGTTATGTGGAAGTGTGGGTCGCTGTGTGTGTGTTGGTCTTGTTGTGTAGAAGTGTGAGTCCCTGGGTGTTTGTTGGTCTTGTTGTGTGGAAGTGTGAGTCCCTGGGTGTGTGTTGGTCTTGTTGTGTGGAAGTGTGAGTCCCTGGGTGTGTGTTGGTCTTGTTGTGCGGAAGTGTGAGTCCCTGGGTGTGTGTTGGTCTTGTTGTGTGGAGGTGTGAGTCCCTGGGTGTGTGTTGGTCTTGTTGCGTGGAGGTGTGAGTCCCTGGGTGTGTGTTGGTCTTGTTGTGTGGGAGTGTGAGTCCCTGGGTGTGTGTTGGTCTTGTTGTGTGGAGGTGTGAGTCCCTGGGTGTGTGTTGGTCTTGTTGCGTGGAGGTGTGAGTCCCTGGGTGTGTGTTGGTCTTGTTGTGTGGAAGTGTGAGTCCCTGGGTGTGTGTTGGTCTTGTTGTGTAGAAGTGTGAGTCCCTGGGTGTGTGTTGGTCCTGTTGTGTAGAAGTGTGAGTCATTGGGTGTGTGTTGGTCTTGTTGTGTGGAAGTGTGAGTCCCCGGGTGTGTGGTGGTCTTGTTGTGTGTAAGTGTGGGTCCCTTTGTGTGTGTTGGTCTTGTTGTGTGGAAGTGTGAGTCACTGGGTGTGTGTTGGTCTTGTTGTGTGGAATTGTGAGTCCCTGGGTGTGTGTTGGTCTTGTTGTGTGTAGGTGTGAGTACCTGGGTGTGTGTTGGTCTTGTTGTGTGGAAGTGTGAGTCCCCGGGTGTGTGCTGGTTTTGTTGTGTAGAAGTGTGAGTCCCTGGGTGTGTGTTGGTCTTGTTGTGTAGAAGTGTGAGTCCTTGGGTATGTGTTGGTCTTGTTGTGTGGAATTGTGAGTCCCTGGGTGTGTGTTGGTCTTGTTGTGCAGCCTTGGTGTGTGTTGGTCTTGTTGTGTGGAGGTGTGAGACCCTGTGTGTGTGTTGGTCTTGTTGTGCGGAAGTGTGAGTCCCTGGGTGTGTGTTGGTCTTGCTGTGTAGCCTGCGTGTGTGTTGGTCTTGTTGTGTGGAAGTGTGAGTCCCTGGGTGTGTGTTGGTCTTGTTGTGTGGAAGTGTGAGTCACCGGGTGTGTGTTGGTCTTGTTGTGTGGAGGTGTGAGTCCCTGGGTGTGTGTTGGTCTTGTTGTGTAGAAGTGTGAGTCCCTGGGTGTGTGTTGGTCTTGTTGTTCGGAATTGTGAGTCCCTGGGTGTGTGTTGGTCTTGTTGTGCAGCCTGGGTGTGTGTTGGTCTTGTTGTGTGGAGGTGTGAGTCCCCGGGTGTGTGTTGGTCTTGTTGTGTAGAAGTGTGAGTCCCCGGGTGTGTGTTGGTCTTGTTGTGTGGAAGTGTGAGTCCCTGGGTGTGTGTTGGTCTTGTTGTGTAGAAGTGTGAGTCCCCGGGTTTGTGTTGGTCTTGTTGTGTAGAAGTGTGAGTCCCCCGGTGTGTGTTGGTGTTGTTGTGTGGAAGTGTGAGTCCCTGGGTGGGTGGTGGTCTTGTTGTGTGGAAGTGTGAGTCCCCAGGTGTGTGTTGGTCTTGTTGTGTGGAAGTGTGAGTCACCGGGTGTGTGTTGGTCTTGTTGTGTGGAAGTTTGAGTCCCTGGGTGTGTGTTGGTCTTGTTGTGTAGAAGTGTGAGTCCCTGGGTGTGTGTTGGTCTTGTTGTTCGGAATTGTGAGTCCCTGGGTGTGTGTTGGTCTTGTTGTGCAGCCTGGGTGTGTGTTGGTCTTGTTGTGTGGAAGTGTTAGTCCCTGTGTGTGTGTTGGTCTTGTTGTGTGGAAGTGTGAGTCCCTGGGTGTGTGTTGGTCTTGTTGCGTGGAAGTGTGAGTCCCTGGGTGTGTATTGGTCTTGTTGTGTGGTAGTGTGAGTCCCCGGGTGTGTGTTGTTCTTGTTGTGTGGAGGTGTGAGTCCCTGGGTGTGTGTTGGTCTTGTTGCGTGGAGGTGTGAGTCCCTGGGTGTGTGTTGGTCTTGTTGTGTGGAAGTGTGAGTCCCTGGGTGTGTGTTGGTCTTGTTGTGTAGAAGTGTGAGTCCCTGGGTGTGTGTTGGTCCTGTTGTGTAGAAGTGTGAGTCACTGGGTGTGTGTTGGTCTTGTTGTGTGGAAGTGTGAGTCCCCGGGTGTGTGGTGGTCTTGTTGTGTGTAAGTGTGGGTCCCTTTGTGTGTGTTGGTCTTGTTGTGTGGAAGTGTGAGTCACTGGGTGTTTGTTGGTCTTGTTGTGTGGAATTTTGAGTCCCTGGGTGTGTGTTGGTCTTGTTGCGTGGATGTGTGAGTCCCTGGGTGTGTGTTGGTCTTGTTGCGTGGAAGTGTGAGTCCCTGGGTGTGTGTTGGTCTTGTTGTGTGGAAGTGTGAGTCCCTGGGTGTGTGTTGGTCTTGTTGTGTGGAAGTGTGAGTCCCTGGGTGTGTGTTGGTCTTGTTGTGCGGAATTGTGAGTCCCTGGGTGTGTGTTGGTCTTGTTGCGTGGAGGTGTGAGTACCTGGGTGTGTGTTGGTCTTGTTGTGTGGAAGTGTGAGTCCCTGGGTGTGTGTTGGTCTTGTTGTGTGGAAGTTTGAGTCCCCGGGTGTGTGCTGGTTTTGTTGTGTAGAAGTGTGAGTCCCTGGGTGTGTGTTGGTCTTGTTGTGTAGAAGTGTGAGTCCTTGGGTATGTGTTAGTCTTGTTGTGTGGAATTGTGAGTCCCTGGGTGTGTGTTGGTCTTGTTGTGCAGCCTTGGTGTGTGTTGGTCTTGTTGTGTGGAGGTGTGAGTCCCTGTGTGTGTGTTGGTCTTGTTGTGCGGAAGTGTGAGTCCCTGGGTGTGTGTTGGTCTTGCTGTGTAGCCTGCGTGTGTGTTGGTCTTGTTGTGTGGAAGTGTGAGTCACCGGGTGTGTGTTGGTCTTGTTGTGTGGAGGTGTGAGTCCCTGGGTGTGTGTTGGTCTTGTTGTGTAGAAGTGTGAGTCCCTGGGTGTGTGTTGGTCTTGTTGTTCGGAATTGTGAGTCCCTGTGTGTGTGTTGGTCTTGTTGTGCAGCCTAGGTGTGTGTTGGTCTTGTTGTGTGGAGGTGTGAGTCCCCGGGTGTGTGTTGGTCTTGTTGTGTAGAAGTGTGAGTCCCCGGGTGTGTGTTGGTCTTGTTGTGTGGAAGTGTGAGTCCCTGGGTGTGTGTTGGTCTTGTTGTGCGGAAGTGTGAGTCCCTGGGTGTGTGTTGGTCTTGTTGTGTGGAGGTGTGAGTCCCCGGGTTTGTGTTGGTCTTGTTGTGTAGAAGTGTGAGTCCCCCGGTGTGTGTTGGTGTTGTTGTGTGGAAGTGTGAGTCCCTGGGTGGGTGGTTGTCTTGTTGTGCGGAAGTGTGAGTCCCCAGGTGTGTGTTGGTCTTGTTGTGTGGAAGTGTGAGTCACCGGGTGTGTGTTGGTCTTGTTGTGTGGAGGTTTGAGTCCCTGGGTGTGTGTTGGTCTTGTTGTGTAGAAGTGTGAGTCACCGGGTGTGTGTTGGTCTTGTTGTGTGGAGGTTTGAGTCCCTGGGTGTGTGTTGGTCTTGTTGTGTAGAAGTGTGAGTCCCTGGGTGTGTGTTGGTCTTGTTGTTCGGAATTGTGAGTCCCTGGGTGTGTGTTGGTCTTGTTGTGCAGCCTGGGTGTGTGTTGGTCTTGTTGTGTGGAAGTGTGAGTCCCTGTGTGTGTGTTGGTCTTGTTGTGTGGAAGTGTGGGTCCCTGTGTGTGTGTTGGTCTTGTTGTGTAGAAGTGTGAGTCCCTGGGTGTGTGTTGGTCTTGTTGTGTGGAAGTGTGAGTCCCTGGGTGTGTGTTGGTCTTGTTGTGTGGAAGTGTGAGTCCCTGGGTGTGTGTTGGTCTTGTTGTGTGGAAGGTTGAGTCCCCGGGTGTGTGTTGTTCTTGTTGTGCGGAAGTGTGAGTCCCTGGGTGTGTGTTGGTCTTGTTGCGTGGAAGTGTGAGTCCCTGGGTGTGTGTTGGTCTTGTTGTGTAGAAGTGTGAGGCTCTGGGTGTGTGTTGGTCTTGTTGCGTGGAAGTGTGAGTCCCTGGGTGTGTGTTGGTCTTGTTGTGTGGGAGTGTGAGTCCCTGGGTGTGTGTTGGTCTTGTTGTGTGGAGGTGTGTGTCCCTGGGTGTGTGTTGGTCTTGTTGCGTGGAGGTGTGAGTCCCTGGGTGTGTGTTGGTCTTGTTGCGTGGAAGTGTGAGTCCCTGGGTGTGTGTTGGTCTTGTTGTGTAGAAGTGTGAGTCCCTGGGTGTGTGTTGGTCCTGTTGTGTAGAAGTGTGAGTCACTGGGTGTGTGTTGGTCTTGTTGTGTGGAAGTGTGAGTCCCCGGGTGTGTGGTGGTCTTGTTGTGTGTAAGAGTGGGTCCCTTTGTGTGTGTTGGTCTTGTTGTGTGGAAGTGTGAGTCACTGGGTATTTGTTGGTCTTGTTGTGTGGAATTTTAAGTCCTTGTGTGTGTGTTTTTTTTGTTGTGTGGGAGTGTGAGTCCCTGTGTGTGTGTTGGTCTTGTTGTGCGGAAGTGGTAGTCCCTGGGTGTGTGTTGGTCTTGTTGTGTGCAGGTGTGAGTACCCGGGTGTTTGGTGGTCTTGTTGTGTGGAAGTGTGAGTCCCTGGGTGTGTGTTGGTCTTGTTGCGTGGATGTGTGAGTCCCTGGGTGTGTGTTGGTCTTGTTGCGTGGAAGTGTGAGTCCCTGGGTGTGTGTTGGTCTTGTTGTGTGGAAGTGTGAGTCCCTGGGTGTGTGTTGGTCTTGTTGTGTGGAAGTGTGAGTCCCTGGGTGTGTGTTGGTCTTGTTGTGCGGAATTGTGAGTCCCTGGGTGTGTGTTGGTCTTGTTGCGTGGAGGTGTGAGTACCTGGGTGTGTGTTGGTCTTGTTGTGTGGAAGTGTGAGTCCCTGGGTGTGTGTTGGTCTTGTTGTGTGGAAGTGTGAGTCCCCGGGTGTGTGCTGGTTTTGTTGTGTAGAAGTGTGAGTCCCTGGGTGTGTGTTGGTCTTGTTGTGTAGAAGTGTGAGTCCTTGGGTATGTGTTAGTCTTGTTGTGTGGAATTGTGAGTCCCTGGGTGTGTGTTGGTCTTGTTGTGCAGCCTTGGTGTGTGTTGGTCTTGTTGTGTGGAGGTGTGAGTCCCTGTGTGTGTGTTGGTCTTGTTGTGCGGAAGTGTGAGTCCCTGGGTGTGTGTTGGTCTTGCTGTGTAGCCTGCGTGTGTGTTGGTCTTGTTGTGTGGAAGTGTGAGTCCCTGGGTGTGTGTTGGTCTTGTTGTGTGGAAGTGTGAGTCACCGGGTGTGTGTTGGTCTTGTTGTGTGGAGGTGTGAGTCCCTGGGTGTGTGTTGGTCTTGTTGTGTAGAAGTGTGAGTCCCTGGGTGTGTGTTGGTCTTGTTGTTCGGAATTGTGAGTCCCTGTGTGTGTGTTGGTCTTGTTGTGCAGCCTAGGTGTGTGTTGGTCTTGTTGTGTGGAGGTGTGAGTCCCCGGGTGTGTGTTGGTCTTGTTGTGTAGAAGTGTGAGTCCCCGGGTGTGTGTTGGTCTTGTTGTGTGGAAGTGTGAGTCCCTGGGTGTGTCTTGGTCTTGTTGTGCGGAAGTGTGAGTCCCTGGGTGTGTGTTGGTCTTGTTGTGTGGAGGTGTGAGTCCCCGGGTTTGTGTTGGTCTTGTGTAGAAATGTGAGTCCCCCGGTGTGTGTTGGTGTTGTTGTGTGGAAGTGTGAGTCCCTGGGTGGGTGGTGGTCTTGTTGTGCGGAAGTGTGAGTCCCCAGGTGTGTGTTGGTCTTGTTGTGTGGAAGTGTGAGTCACCGGGTGTGTGTTGGTCTTGTTGTGTGGAGGTTTGAGTCCCTGGGTGTGTGTTGGTCTTGTTGTGTAGAAGTGTGAGTCCCTGGGTGTGTGTTGGTCTTGTTGTTCGGAATTGTGAGTCCCTGGGTGTGTGTTGGTCTTGTTGTGCAGCCTGGGTGTGTGTTGGTCTTGTTGTGTTGAGGTGTGAGTCCCCGGGTGTGTGTTGGTCTTGTTGTGTAGAAGTGTGAGTCCCCGGGTGTGTGTTGGTCTTGTTGTGTGGAAGTGTGAGTCCCTGGGTGTGTGTTGGTCTTGTTGTGCGGAAGTGTGAGTCCCTGGGTGTGTGTTGGTCTTGTTGTGTGGAGGTGTGAGTCCCCGGGTGTGGGTTGGTGTTGTTGTGGTGAGGTGTGAGTCCCCGGGTGTGTGTTGGTGTTGTGTAGCAGACTGGGGGTCGGTGGTCCACCAGGCGTCTGGCTGCTAATAAGTCCCTGCTGTCTGCAGCATGCTGTCCCCTGTCAGCCAAATCCCCGGATTATGTTATTACTGCGCTAATGCCAGTGTATGATGGCAGCATGGACATGAGCTCACACACACACACACACACACACACACACACACAAACACACAAACACACACACACATGCTGTACACAGCAGTGTGGTAGATGATAATCTGTTGAACGCTGACACCTTTTTTTCTTTGTTTCCTTTGACGTAAAACGTGTCGAGACGTCTGTCTGTCTGTCTATCTGTCTATCTGTCTATCTATCTATCTATCTATCTATCTATCTATCTATCTATCTATCTATCTATCTATCTATCTATCTATCTGTCTATCTATCTGTCTATCTATCTGTCTGTATATCTATCTGTCTGTATATCTATCTATGTGTCTGTATATCTATCTATCTATCTATCTATCTATCTATCTATCTATCTATCTATCTATCTATCTATCTATCTATCTATCTATCTATCTATCTGTCTGTATATCTATCTGTCTGTATATCTATCTATGTGTCTGTATATCTATCTATCTATCTGTCTATCTGTCTATCTGTCTATCTATCTATCTATCTATCTATCTATCTATCTATCTATCTATCTATCTATCTATCTATCTATCTATCTATCTGTCTGTATATCTATCTGTCTGTATATCTATCTATGTGTCTGTATATCTATCTATCTATCTATCTATCTATCTATCTATCTATCTATCTATCTATCTATCTGTCTGTATATCTATCTGTCTGTATATCTATCTATGTGTCTGTATATCTATCTATCTATCTATCTATCTATCTATCTGTATATCTATCTATCTATCTATCTATCTATCTATCTATCTATCTATCTATCTATCTATCTATCTATCTATCTATCTATCTATCTATCTATCTATCTATCTATCTATCTGTCTGTCTGTCTGTCTGTCTGTCTGTCTGTCTGTCTATCTGTGTGTATATCTATCTGTCTGTATATCTATCTATGTGTCTGTATATCTATCTATCTATCTATCTATCTATCTATCTATCTATCTATCTATCTATCTATCTATCTATCTGTCTGTATATCTATCTATCTGTATATCTATCTATCTGTGTGTATATCTATCTATCTGTATATCTGTATATCTATCTGTCTGTCTGTCTGTCTGTCTGTCTGTCTGTCTATCTATCTATCTATCTATCTATCTATCTATCTATCTATCTATCTATCTATCTATCTATCTATCTATCTATCTATCTATCTATCTATCTATCTATCTATCTATCTGTCTGTATATCTGTCTGTATATCTGTCTGTATATCTATCTATCTATCTATCTATCTATCTATCTATCTATCTATCTATCTATCTATCTATCTATCTATCTATCTATCTATCTATCTATCTATCTATCTATCTATCTATTTATCTGTCTGTATATCTGTCTGTATATCTATCTATCTATCTATCTATCTATCTATCTATCTATCTATCTATCTATCTATCTATCTATCTATCTATCTATCTATCTATCTATCTATCTATCTATCTATCTATCTATCTATCTATCTATCTATCTGTCTGTCTGTCTACAGTGGCTTGCAAAAGTATTCATAGCCCTTGAGCTTTTCCACATTTTGTCATGTTTCGACCACCAGCATAAATATATTTTGTTGGAATTTCATGTGAAAGACCAACACAAAAAGGCTAACAATTGTGAAGTACAAAGAAAATTATACAGGATTTTAATTTTTTTTACAAATAAAAAACTGAAAAGTGCAGTGTGCAAAAGTATTCAGCCCCCCTGAGTCAACACTTTGTGGAACCGCCTTTTGCTGCAACTACAGCTGCAAGTCTTTTGGGGTATGTCTCTACCAGCTCTGCACATCTAGAGACTGATTCTCAGTTGGATTCAGGTCTGGACTTTGACTGGGCCATTCTAACACATGAATATGTTCTGTTTTAAACCCGTCCATTGTAGCCCGGGCTTTATGTTTAGGGTCGTTGTCCTGCTGGAAGGTGAACCTCCGGAGGCCCCAGTCTCAAGTCTTTTGCAGACTCCAACAGGTTTTCTTCCAAGATTGCCCTGTATTTGGCTCCATCCATCTTCCCATCACCTCTGACCATCTTCCCCATCCCTGCTGCAGAGAAGCACCCCCAGAGCTTGATGCTGCCTCCACCATGTTGGACAGTGGGGATGGTGGTGTGTTCAGAGTGATGTGCAGTGTTAGTTTCCCGCCACACATAGCGTTTTGCATTTAGGCCAAAAAGTTGAATTTTGGTCTCATCTGACCAGAGCACCTTCTTCCACATGTTTGCTGTGTCCCCCACGTGGCTTCTGGCAAACTGCAAACGGGACTTCTTGTGGTTTTCTTTTAACAATGTACTTCACAATTGTGTGCCACTTTGTGTTGGTCTTTCACATAAAATTCCAATAAAATATATTTATGTTTGTGGTCGTAACGTGACAATATTTGGAAAAGTTCAAGGGGTATGAATACTTTTGCAAGCCACTCTATCTATCTATATATCTATCTATCTGTCTGTCTGTCTGTCTTCATCTTCATCTTTAAAGTGTTCATAAAGTCCCATCTTTCCACACAAGCGTTCTGATTTTTTAGCAAAATAAAAGCCCTGGTTTAACTTTAGTAATGTCATGTCATGTTACGTGTAAAATAAAAGTCTGCGTTGCCGCTCCCTGGAAACGGATTCGGATCCCCCGTCGTGTTGGAAGCAGGTGACCCCACACCGGTGTGCCGAGGCGGTTGACGTCCCATCATAACTTGGACCCCGTGTAAGGATTTGTCAGAATGTAGGAGGTCGTGACGTCATCAACAACCCGTTCATAAACGTCTCCTCCATCAGATCTCCTTGAACAGGAAACGACGTGACAGCCCAGCTGCTCCTTTACTAAAGCTGGACGTGCTAGCTTAGCACTCGTGTAGGATTTAGGGTTCGGTAGCCGGTTCTGTTTTGGAACCGGATCTAAGT